>DWIY01000400.1:0-13722 GCA_018248615.1 Erynnis brizo brizo
CAGGTGGACTGACGATCTGAAGAAGACAGCGGGGAACGGTTGGATTTAAAGGGCCCTGGACCGGGCGGAGTGGCGTCGATTAGGGGACGTATAGATGGGTCCAGCAGTGGGTGAAAGGAAATAAAAACGTTTAAAACTGGCTTAAGAAACTGTACAACCCGTCAAACGTCTCCATAGAGAGTTTTTTTATAAATTTTTTTAAAGTAAAGATAATAGTCTTTCGGATTATACTTCGAAGCTTATCAAGGTATTCCAACTTCTAATACGGTTAAAGGAGTGTCTTTATCGAAATGATAGTTATGTTTGTTCAGGAAAAGTAACTGATAGGTCTAAACTAACTCTGATAGGAATTAACAGGAACTTACACTGATATTTGTGTTAGTCAGCTAATGAATTGATAGTCTACATCAATTTTTGTAGGTTAGTTGTCTTTGATGACCTAAAAAGTTAAGTTAAGCTAAGCGGTTCCAGGAAAGGTGGATTGTGTTAAAACAATAAATAAAAAAATCTCAAAAAATTTATTAAACCAGCACATAACCATATCAAAAAAATGTTTGTCATTTAGGAGTTACGATGTTAAAACATTAGAGGTTAAAAAAAAATAAAAAAATTAAACCGACATCAAAAAAGTATGAAATAACATTATACTTTTGGCTTACTATTTTTGAGGTCGGTTTAATTTTTTTTCTTAATTTTTATTTTTAAGTTCATATCACGGAAACTAGTGCATCGATTTTGATGAAACTTTTACCATTCCCTAAGTTGAACAAAATGCAAACTAACAAAAAAAGAACGAACACGATCCGTCAATTATTTTCGGAGATATGCGAGGACAAACATATCTACATACATACATACATACATACACCCATGAAATACTTGGTATGCCTTTTTGGAAGCCGTTTTTGGACCAACATAATTGTAAAAATTATGCAGTTCCGAGAATATTACATACAATTACGTGTCGAATTGATAACCTCCTTTTTTGAAGTCGGTAAAAATGAAAAGAGAGTAAAGGTCATTAGAAAAAGAGTAAGCATTGAATCATTGGAGAACAAATGAACTTGCGAATTTGAACAAGGCTTTATAATTTATTAAGATCTAAGGCGATTAACACACTAAATACGTGATCTAGCGTTGTATGTAAGTTTTTCCATTTGTATAGAAAAAAAACAAGCACAGTCCAATACACAGAAAACACGTCTGCATGTACGCGCGTGGATGCGTTTTCTGTACAAATGGACGCCCACCCCCGCACTACGCTGCGTGATGCGGTGCAGTTTGTTAATCGCTTAATTGGCCAAGGGGCGTGGCAAGTTAAGTGACAAGCATGCGTTATTATTTGCTAAACCCGAATGGACTATAATTGTCAGTACTGTGACATATAAAAAAGTTAAGTTTTTGACGATCTATAACCTTTTAGAAATACACATTGGGGTCCCTCAAGGCTCATTTCTTAGGCCGCTCCTATTTTCAATTCATATTCGTAATAATTACTTACTTGAGATCTATTGCCACACCATTGTTGAGCCAGACCATCTCCGGCTTGGGGTTGCCCACAGCCGCACAGTCGAAGGTCACCGATGCACCTGAAATAAAAAAATAATTTTAATCATCTAAAGTTCATACTCCACACTAAATAAAATGAAGATCTCTAACGAGACATCAAACTCAAATAATATCCCTCCTTCCTTTCAGCCCTTGGCAGTCCACTGCTGGACACGGGCCTCCTAATCGACGCCACTCCGCCGGGTCCTGGGCCCTCTGAATCCAATGGTTTCCAGCCAAATAATATAAAAACTACAAAATAATTTAGACTAAAAGCAAAGGTGTAGAAATAGTATATTACGATACGTGTGACCTAAGTAGCCTATTATTTCACGGCGTGAAGTTAGCGCCCGAACGAAGCGAGGGTGCTAAACGCCGTGCAATAATAGGAAACTTAGGTCACAAGTATCGTATATTATTTTATAGCAAGTGTGACATATACCCGCCCCTTACATATGAAGCGTGCGTAAACTGTGGGTTTAGGTCACACTGTGCTATAAAAGTAATATTTGTTTAAATTTCATAAGCATACCTCTGCTGATCCGGGGGGATTCCCTCCTTGTCCTGGATCTTTGCCTTCACATTCTCGATGGTATCCGAGGGCTCGACCTCAAGGGTGATGGTCTTACCCGTGAGGGTTTTGACGAAAATCTGCATTTTGGCTCCTGAGAACAAGGCAATTGGGAAATTCAAAATAAATGGACATAAAAAATGTATCTGTATTCTGTAGTAGTCCTATTGCTAACATTTTTCTTCACAAATCACTTTTATATAGATTTTATATTGTGAAAATAGAACAAGTGTTTCCAGAATAAAAATTTATGCCAATTATGGACTTGTCTTATTGGCTGCCTCACTGAACCTCAGTGGTTTTTGATTACTTATTACCCCACAATAATGTAGTAAGTATAAAAGATTTACTTTATATACTTCTTTGTAAGTAGTAAATTGACAAAATTAACTAATCACTGATTTTATGCTCCTTTTCATAATATTAAAGGTATAAGAAATAATATTATGATATACTTGGTGATCAATCTCATTATGACTAACTAATAACTATTTCATAATTACATGAAAATATAAAAACGACTCAGACAAATAATGTTGTTCAGTATGTGCAAATGATTGTAATGTACATGACTTGTGAGATATCTGGAATTAGAAAATAAAATAAAATGGATGATATGGTGAGTGAAACACATTTGACAAATTAATTTTTTATTTATCATTAAATTCATACAATTAAACCAGAAGAATAGCATTGATGACTCCATCGTTCTCAGGATTATTGGTGACCTGAGCATATTTGCCCCAAACAACTTTGCCGGCCTGCGTCACGAGACCCAACTCTGAAATGTTGACTTCGATGACAGTACCCTTCGTGATGACTCCCAAGCTCGTGTACATCTGTGAACTGGGGTTCTTTTTCACTCCAATGATCGGCAAGCAGAATGTAGCCTTCAGTTCAGGATGTGTCACGTGCGCCTTCTTAAACCTCAAAGCCATCGGCCGAATGAATCTCTCAAACTTTGGTGGTTTTCTAGTGAAGTTTTCGCCGACAAACGTGACTTTTGTAACCATTCGTTTCCAAGCTTTCCTCTTTGATTTGCCCGACTTTAGTACTTTGAAAACTTCAGCGTCTGCTTGAGCTCTGACTTTAGGTATAGGGACGTCCCATTTGCCGGCCTTTTCTTTGCGTTTCTGTTTGATCATGTTGGACAATACCTTCGCTCGGGACTGCACGTCTCTGTCGAGCAGGTAGACGGGCAGAGCCCCTTCGGCGACTTTCTCGGTGTTCTGTTTCACGTTTCTCTCCTCGTGCGCCTTGATTTTCTTTTTCATCTGAATCTTTTCATTGCGGCGCTCCTTGTTGAAGAGTTTCGCCTTAATGCCGCGCAGTTTGCGGGACTTCTCTGCCCTCTTGTGAGGTTCACGGGCCTCGCGTTTACGCTTCCTCTCCTCATAGTCGAGCCTTCTGCCGTAAAGCTTTCTATGGCGCTCAATATATTCGTTCTGCGGCATTGTGGTTGCTTTATCGGCAACTACAACAAAATTGTCACTTATCAAATGTTTTCAATACGACGTGGTGATAACCTCTAAGAATGTATCACTTATCCCTTCGCGGCGTAATTTGGATATCGTTTAGCCCTGTTATGACGAATTTTAGTAAATAATGCGGTAATAACTGTAAGTTTTGATTAAAAACACTTTCAATTAACTCCCACGTGCGATAATGCTTTTTTAAAAATCTCGGTATAACCGCAATTTTCGATCACGACAACTGTTAATCTAATTAAATTCACGCTCCTCTTTATTGATTGCGATAGAATAAAACATTTGTTGCGATATTTAAGAAACAAATAAGAATTATTGCACAAAATCGTTTCACTCACCTTACGCCGTCACCATGCCACAAGGAAAAGGAAGTTTGAGGATCATAGACAATATTCTGAATGGAAATTGAAAAGTCAAATTAACCACAGATAAAAAATAAATACGTGTATAAAAATAAGTTATCAAGGAAGAATTTTGGAGAAGTTATTTATTTATTAGGTACCTACTAAACTAAAATACACACAGTTCGATTTCGATTCATTATGTATATCGTTATTGCTACTGCGGTATAA
The DNA here is from genome assembly GCA_018248615.1 of Erynnis brizo brizo. Taxonomy (NCBI): domain Eukaryota; kingdom Metazoa; phylum Arthropoda; class Insecta; order Lepidoptera; family Hesperiidae; genus Erynnis; species Erynnis brizo. The sequence goes on from DWIY01000400.1 coordinate 4,179, forward strand.
AAATAGTAGATATGTAATTAAATTAATAATACCCTGGGAATATCATAGATTTTTTTTTCCTATATTCCAAAATAATTTCCAAGGTATAATAATTTAGTTCTCATAATAATAACATTAAATAACACATTAAAAATCAAACATTTAAAATATCATTATCCTACCAACACTTGAAAAAATATATCATAAAACTAAAAGTACCTAGGCTAGGCTTTGCTATTTTATTTTTAATGAACTTTCTCATAAACATTTTATTCTATTACCATAATGTAATAGTTTTGTTTGGTCCACGCATGGTACAATAATATCAGCGTTTTACTTACCATTAAAACGCTTATTAAGCGATAACCTTATTTGAAGCCTAAATAAACTATTTGAGAGTAGCGTATTTGATTTCCGGTAACGTGTCGGTTTTTCCTCGAATTCTCATTGGTCATCCCCCACCATTTTAGTTTCCTAGCTGTACACCAGGTGGCGCTGTGTGCAGAAGGAGGTTTGGATCAGCGCCTTGCTTCATTGGATCTCAAATATAAAGGGTACTTGAGTTTCCACCAGGCAGAATTAGAATGTTAGGCTTCAAATAAGGTTATCGCTTAATAAGCGTTTTAATGGTAAGTAAAACGCTGATATTAAGCTTTGAACCGTTATTTGAAGCCTAAATAAACTATTTGAGATTTGTCTGTTATCGCCTGGTGTACAGCAAACGCCAATGTGAAAGTATACAAAAAATTAATAACTGTGTTTTAGAACAGCGTGTATTACCATATTTTGTTAAAGGAAGTAAAGTGCATAAGTAAGTATGCAAGAAAGAAAAAACAGGGAGAAACATAAGTGGGGAGAGGTGAGTAACGATTAAAACACTTTGTATATCTTAATCACAAATATATTTTATAATTTGTTTTTCTTTAACTTTGTATATTTTAATCACCAATATATTTTATAATTTGTTTTTCTTTAGTATAGTCAAATAATCTCACTGTAATTAACAGAGTACAAAAACCATTATTTGCCATATAATTTTATAATCATATTCCATGATAATCCCAACTATTCACATTAATAATAAACATTATAAATACCACTGAAAATTAAAAATTTTTACTCATTAATTGGAGTAAACAGTTGCGATACACTTGCCGTGCTCGAAGGTAATGGTGCGTTTTGAATTTCTCTGCAATAATATTTTAGAAAAGTATTTTCCGATCTCCAGTTACCCCTAGCAAGAATATCATCTAGAGCACAACTTTGTACCCAATTCTTGGAAGCCACTGCCGGTCGTAGGCTTCCCGGGCTAGCCTTGATACCTGCTTGAAGCAAAACCTTTTTAACCCAATTAGCAATATTGGTACGTGAAGCTTCTTTTGGCTGACCATATGTTGTTAAAAATAAACTTGTCTTTTTGCAGATAGAGCGCCTCGGTTGAGATAACTCGATGACTCTTTGTATCCAAAACACAGGATCTAAGGCCCTACTTTCTCTATTTTTATGAAGATGCCAACCCGATTGTCTGCTATTTGCATTGTCTGTTTTGGACCCAAATTTAGGCCAGAAAATGATTGAATCTTCTGAAATCAAACAGTTATTAGTATCGATGTCTAGTAAAGTGAGGTCGTGTACACGACGACCTGAGCATAATAATAAAATCACTGCTGCACGTGCGGAACATTCGTATAAATTATCTTGGTTAGGCAAGTTACTTAGCAACCAATTGGTAAGGAAGTCTGCGTCCCATATTGGGGCCTTTGTCTGATTTTTATTGACTATTTGTTTATTGCATATAGCCTTCAAGGCTTGCCTGACCAAAACATGTGAACTTAAACTGGATTCTGCATTAGGGTTACATAAAACTGATATGGCGGATTTATAGACTAAAATGGTTCTATACGAAAGGCCCTCGACTTGGTATAGGTCTATCAGATGTCTAGCTAAATCGGCTCCGCTGGGATTAGTTACAGAAATAGAATTTTCTTTCGCCCAGCGAACCCATTTGCGCCATGCTGGTTTGTAAGTATTTAGAGTAGAATCACGCCAACTTTTTTGTAAAAACTGTTTCTGCTTATCCGACCATCCTAATAACGATTCCGCCCACCCCCACATCTCCACACCTGCAGGTACATGTCCGATGTTAGAGGAGGAGGCTTGTTCGTTGCTGTGTCTATCAGCACCTGATTCAGTTTGCGTATTGTGAAAGGAGGGTTCAGAGCGCGATTCTTTAAGTCCGCTCGCCAAAATACTCTTTCCCACCGCGGTGCTACTATCAAATATACTCCCGTTGCTGAATTGAGGTGTTGCAACACGCGGGGTATTAGAAAGGGTGGTGGAAATATCCACGCAAGTGGAAAGTGCCATTCCCGACTGAAAGCGTCGTGAAACTGTGCTTGTTGATCTTTCAGATCCAACGTGCTGTATGCTGGGACTACATGAGCTGTTGCTGAGGCAAAAAGGTCTATCACGGGGTGGCCCCACTTGGCAAATATCACGGATGTTATCTGGGGAAGGAGGTGCCATTCCGGAGGAAGAGCCAACCGTGACAGTTGATCTGCTTCTCCATTGTAACGGCCCGGAATGTACTGGGCTTGCATGTGTATATTGAACTGGTCCAATAAACTGAATATTTTGAGTGTTATCTCCATTAAATTCTTTGATTTGGTACCCCCCTCCTTTTGTAAATACGCTATTACCGTTCGGTTGTCGCTCTGTATTAACAGTGATGACCCTACCAGGTGCGGACTGCGATCTTTTAAAGCGTACCAAACGGCCAGCATTTCCCTTAAATTGGATGGTGAGCTCGCCTCTTCCGCAGCCCATTGGCCTGACAATCTCAGGTTGTTGAGTTGAGCCCCCCATCCTAACTCTGAGGCGTCTGTCACCAGATAATCTGATATAGGAGGGTGGTGGAGAAGTGAGGACCGAGTGAGATTGGTATTCCACCAGCTCAACTCGTCCAACGCGGTCGTTGGTATTGGATACAGATGGCGAGGATTTTGCAGGACTAACTGTTGGCAATGCCTCAGGAGGGCCCGATGATGCAAGCGACCTCTGGGCACTGGAAAGCTGGCATTGTTTACCGACCCTACTATGCTTTGGATTTCCTTTAGATTGGCCTTTTTTCTTTTTAGCAGAGATACAATTTTGGCTTGGAGATCCTTGCATTTCTTTAGTGGTAAACTTATCCGATTTGAATGAGTATCCCAGACGATTCCCAGATACTGAACCTTGGTCTGCGGTATTAAAACTGACTTGTCGAAATTTATTTTCCAACCTAGTTGTTCTAGAATGGTTGTGGCTTCCTGAACCTGATGCTCTAGGAGATGTGAATCCTGGCAAGCTATTAGATAGTCGTCTAGATACACTACAATCCGCATACCTTTTTGCCGTAATACTTGTGCAACCCAATTCGTCAGACATGCAAAAATTTTTGGTGCGCACGCTAGACCGAAGGGCAGGCATGTCATCTCCCAAAGTTGACCTCTGTAGATGACTCTGAGGAAGCATCGATGTGCTTCGGAAACGGGTAGGTGGAAGTATGCGTTGGATAAATCTATTTTGGCTAGCCAATCCCCCGGTTGTAAAAAATTTACTACTCTGTGTACATTTATGAGTCTGAATTTGTCCACGAATACATAATAATTTAGGTTCTTTAAATTGAAAATCGGGCGCATGGAGCCGTCGCTTTTCGGTGCTAAAAATATTTGTGACACGAAACTGGGGCTGAGCGGTGCTGGCTTTAGCACCCCCATTTCCGTCAACTGGGCCATAGTTGCATCCATTGTTTTTGAGATGGGCGTTTGAAACGGATGGGAAACTAGGTTCGGTACTTTCAACGGTGGCCTGGTTATAAATGGAATGCGAAAGTTTTGTACAATTTTTAGAATGGTTTGAGGTGCTTGTAAGAGTCGCCATTGTTCTAGGAAATCCGTTAAACGACCCGCCCGAAAAGGGGCATAGTCAATACTTTCTTTTCGTCGACCGACGAGGCCCTGTCTGGGAAGGCATTTTGTTTTGACCTTTATTTGTACTTGAGTACATTTCGGAGCCATGAAAAATTTGAGGTCCTGATCTTTGACGAGAAGGCCTCCCTTGATAGTTATTTGACCTATAGGCAGGGCGAGGGTAGTCGCGTCCTTGGTTAATAAAATTTGACGCAATCCCGGCACCTTGAAAAGGCGGCCTATTTACATTTTCTGAATGGGAGTAATTGTAATTTAATGTATTTGGCATTCGCATGGTATAAGTTGAAGCATGACTAGGCATGGCCTGAGCCTGCTGATAGGGCTGTGCTTGCGCAGCAGCTTTATTTTGTGTCGGCGCTCGGAGCGGCCAGAACACCTTCGATATACCCCCAGCTTTTTCGATAGCAGAAGAAAACGATTCTTTGTTAAAAAGATTCTCGCTGGTGGGTGGAATTTTACGTAAGTTGGACTTCAAAAAAGAATCCTTTACGGAACGTAAAATGTTATCTCGTCTCTGTTGCACAAGTTCGGCCCTGTGACCACAAGCTAACTGTAACACATCGCTACTAATTTTCTGAAATTTACCATTAATAAATAATTCTGTTACTTTTTCCTGTAATAATTTGGCCGAGATATTGCCTGAGGAATTTGCCCACTCTATCAAAGTTGTAAAAGCGCTTTGTGCGGCTTCATTCTGCATAATAAGAGCTTGTGTAATAGCGGCGAAACCTCGCTCAATAAGTGCCAGAGAAGAGTATTTGTCATAAGGTTTAATTTCGTCATTGCTCTCTAAATAAGTAAAGCCCGGAAAGGAACAGTATTGTTTTTGTACCTCTGAGTAGCGTACGTTATTCCAATCCTCTGTATTAAAATGTTGTATAGAATTAATTAATTGTACACGAGCCGGAGAAGATTTTTGTATGGTAGGCTCTTTTAGTACAGTGTTAAGCGTGAAATTCAAACTAAAGGGTTGTTGCTCGCTAGTTTGCACTGGGTGGTCTGCACAATTTTCACGAGCATATAATTCACCGCTAACGTTTGCACTAATATCAGACTCTACCTCAAAGTTTTGCACCTGTTCGGGCACATAAGCACTCGAATGACAGGTAGGTTGAAATGCAATGCTATTATTGGTAATGTAATTCTGTATACCACTTACTTGCTCAGCCAGGTAATGTAAAGCATCCTCAAGTTGCTTTTGCCTTTTAGCACCGCGCCCTTTTGAACGGGATCGTTTCCTTTTGCGGTGCATTCGGCGGGGTGACGGGGCGGCGCTGGCGGGCGGATCTCTCGGCGCGCCCGACGACTGCGGCTGCTGCTCGTGCACCTCTACTTGGACCGTCTCATTACGAGAATTCGAGTCAGAAGAGAAAGAATCTGACGTATCCGAAGAATTTCCTTCACTCATACTAAAAGATCTTAAGACTCTACGAACGATAAACTCGTTAAGAAATACTTTGAAATATATTATGTTGTATATTATATATTAGTTTTAATAAGGTAATACGTGAATTCACTTATTCTCTTAAAACACAACCGACTGTTACGAAAAGCAAATCGCCAATGAAGCAAGGCGCTGATCCAAACCTCCTTCTGCACACAGCGCCACCTGGTGTACAGCTAGGAAACTAAAATGGTGGGGGATGACCAATGAGAATTCGAGGAAAAACCGACACGTTACCGGAAATCAAATACGCTACTCTCAAATAGTTTATTTAGGCTTCAAATAACGGTTCAAAGCTTAATATAATATAACTGATGAAACCCACTGAAGTGCAATCCACACCGTTATCAGACTTATCAGTAAAAAACGTACCTATCCTACCGACAGTCGGAAGAAGCTTGTTTGTTTATGGTCATATCAGTTGTCATATTGACTGACGGACTCTGACGTGACATGACAATTGACATATCACGTAAACTTAAAGTAAAAAAATTAGTTATGGCGGAAACAAAGCTGGGTAACGACGTGCTTCACGTCAAGGAACGTAAGGATGTTGAAAATATTGATTCAAAAGATCATATTTATCTAGAGGAAACGTTCTATATTCTATCTAAAAAGAAATCTGTGTTTCGAGTGCGTCTCACCTCAAGAGGTTTATCGTTAACGAAAGAAACAGACGAAACGTCTAAGGAACAAACGATTTCGCTTCGTGATATTGTGGGTAGCAAATGTATGAGAAGCAAGAGACGGCGAGCAGGCGGCGGGTCTTGCGTCTGCAGCTCGCTCGGTGGTCACCAGCAGCTGAAGGTGGTGGACGAAAACAGTGGCGACCTTGACGTGAACGATATCAGCGCGTATCTCTACATATACGCTTACATTTTAAAGCGAAGCGGCCGCACGTTGAAGCGGGAGAAAACAACAATAACACTGCGTTTCAGGTCATATGACAAGTACGAAGATAATAATAAAGAAGCACAGAAGTGGAGGACCACAATCAAGTGTCTGTTAGCAAATCAGCCGATTACGTACGAGCCGCCGCTCAACGAAAAGAAGCTGTTGATACTTTTGAATCCGAAATCGGGGTCGGGAAAGGCGAAGGAGCTGTTCCAAACGAAAGTGTCGCAGATTCTGCAAGAGGCGGAGGTGCCTTACGATCTGCACGTTACGAAATATGCACAATACGCTCGCGAATTTGTACGGAAGGGATCATATTTCGAGTGGCGCGGTATAGTGGCGGTGGGCGGTGATGGGGTGCTGTTCGAGGTTCTCAATGGCATGTTCGAGCGGGAGGACTGGCAGCGGGCACTGTCTCAGGTCCCGCTGGGCATCCTGCCGTGCGGGTCTGGGAATGGCCTGGCAAGAACCATCAACCACCATTACAAGTGAGTACCCTCAAATAATAATATGTTACATAGAAATAACAGACTACCTGCCGCACTCAGACACGTCATTTAACGTTAATGTTCATTAACAAACAAAATAATCGTCTTTATTCCTATTGACATAAGTGTCACCTATAATTACTTAATGATGGTTCATGTTAATGATTAATACTGAGTACGGCCGTCTGAGTACGGCTGATAGATAGATAGATGATAATTATAGTAGATACTATCTTCTTCTTCGTCTTCGTAGTCCACTGTTGGACATGGACCTCCCCTAATCGACGCCACTCCGCCCTTTGAATCCGACGGATTCCCGCTGTCTTCCTCAGGTCATCAGTCCACCTGGTAGGAGGACGGTCCGTACTCGTTTACTATTGTAAAATGAAAGCGATTTTTTTATCTGCGAATACATTTTGATGTTAGTGGTTGACTGTTTGGTTTTTCATTTCTTCTAGGTATCTCAAAATCAGCATCAATTTTTATCTCGAAAATACCTGGAACATTTTAAGGCCTCATTAAAGTCATGACCCCATTGACATCACTGCAAACCATTCATTATATTTCGATTAATTTTAATTAATGGACGATCAAAATAATTTTATGGAATGTATCTAATGAATTAAAATAATATTTTAAAATTAAACAGTGCGGATTTCGTTGATTTACCAATAACTGTAATAGAGTATGATTTTAACCTGTTCTGAAATATACCTATAGCCCTATAGTTTCACTAGCTGAATACCTCGTTATATAAACATGTTAATATTTACAGTAAAGCTAACAGCTTACGCTTTCAAAACTCGCGAACTGAAAACTGTAAGGATATTGTTCGCAAGTGGTTCGCAACAATGTTTAATGACTGTTATCCGCACCGTTGAACAGGCGGCAAGCACTTGTCCAAAGAAATTGTTTTAAATAAATGTTTTTTCATGAATGAAAAGTCAGGCATTGTTTATGCTTAAATTTCTTTTTGTGTAGCGAGCATGTTAAGTGGTTACTGCAACCCATAAACACCATTGTTGTTTTTTACGTGGGGAAATCTATCATGGGTTCTTTCTGTTCGGTTTGCGCCCGACAGAGGGCTATTGGCTCCTACCGGCTAAAACGCCACGGTGTTCCTTGGACTGTCGCGAAAAACTTTCGCATTCTTTCGCGACCCCGACAGACATGCCCATTTGGAGGACCACATTTCGATGAAGGGATGGAACTGAATTTTCCCAAAACGTCTCCAATGCATGGGATTTGAGACATGCTTTTCCGTCTATCGCCTAGAGCTCACTCATGGTGGCTGTATGAGGGCACGGTAAATCATCTTCCGATTCCCTACTAAAAACAATAAACGCCTTAGTCCAACATCAAAGAGGATAGACATCCGATATAATCTTACTACTATTAAACAAGACTATTATAAATCCGAAAATTGGTGACTATGTATGGATGGATGTTTGTTACTCTTACACACAAAAACGTCTGAACAGATTTGGATGGAATTTGGTATGGACGTAGTTTATAACCTTGACTAACATATAGGATACTTTTCATCTCTCTCTGGACCAAATTCTAAAATCCACGCGGACGAAGTCGCGGGCACAGTCTAGTATTTTATAAGTGTTGCACTAGTTAACTGTAGCACTAGTCCGTAGTTTCAATGCTTTGAGTGGAAGAGAACATGAAACAACCCATCGTCAGTGTTTCATTGACTATGCTTGGTATTTCTCTACGCGATGTAATTCAACGATAAAATCCATCGACTAAAAGGAGTAATCGACTAAGCCTTCAAAGCCACATCGTTCGAAGGACCGACCGACTAGTAGGAAATGAAGGTCTTCGAATGGTGTCCATTTCTCGGCTAAAGGAGTACAAGCTACCATCAGACTTGGTGGACTGATGTCCTTTTAGATCATGAGTCCGAGACAAGACAAGGCCCGAAGACCGAGTGAAATAGCGTTGTTTAGTTCCATGTTCAGGAAAACGTTGAATTAAAAGGCCAAGAACTGGGCGGAGTGACGTTAATTAGGTCTTTGTCCAGCAGCAAAACGAAAAACTCAGAATGATTGTTTGTATGCTTCAAAACCGTGCTTCCGTCTCCGCGCTGATTCTAAATTCTAAGGTATATATCGGATAGGTACGATGTGCCTCCTCGTCAACATGCACCGATATCGTTTCTTCCCGACGATTGAGCGCGCAAATGACGTGGACAGCGATATGCGAGAGGGTGGCAGATGGATTGTCGACAGATGATACCGTTTGTGACGAATGCAGATAATTTAGATAAGACACAATGTAGTTATGTAAAAAATGCCAACAAAGTCGAAATAATAACGAATTTATAGTTTAAAAAGTTGTCTTAAATTATTTTACTAACACTATTTTGTGACTATCCCATTTTGGTTATAAATTTATAATAATATGCTTGATGAATCTATAATTAAAATTATCTTGACCATACATGTTTAATATAACTCTTGCTATTTTGTAACTGATGTTATATTTATTTATATTTCATTCAGGGTCTCTACAAAGTGTAAAAATAATTTCGCTTCCCGCGATCTATACGCTTATCTTTCAAACTATGCGGCGAATTTTAATGCGGTTTTAATCAACATAATTAACGCAAATGAGTGTTAACAAGCTCAAAAAAAACATTACGAACATTTTTTTAAAACACAGCAAAAAACAAATTCATTTACCTACCGCAGTCAGCATAACTCAGACCTTTCGAACTATCCTTTTAATGCGGTTTTCATCAGTGGAAATAAATCATT
>DWIY01000401.1:0-13708 GCA_018248615.1 Erynnis brizo brizo
AACGGAGGTAAAGAAATTGTTTAATTTATTAACAGACTCGGTGGGGCTATTCCCAATTTTTAAAATTTCTGAGCTCATTGTCTCCTGGTCTTATATCAAATTTGCGAGGATATTTATAATTGAATAAGCAGCGTCCGGTCGTGGTCCGGTCACAGCATTCGCGTGGACCCCAGTCGCAAAAAGTAAGGCGCCTTATGGTCTGATATTAAATATAGTTTGCGCAGAGCTTTTTGCGACCACCTTCTGCAAGCCGGCGTGACGCCTTCCTTTGACCCTTTTATAGGGATTTTCGAGGGCGCGAGATTTTAATAGCGCGAATGGGTGAGGTTTGCATTGTAAATTCTGTTTATTGTTCGTCCGGATGAATAATGGACTTTAATGGAAGTTAGGCGATTTATAAGTGTGATGATAAAAAATGGTAGAAAAACTCGCGCTGAGCGTGTCGAACATCGAGGGTTCTGTAGCTTATTAATAGTTGATTAATCAATTACATTATCATTTCTCATGTATGTGTACCGCTGTTGATTAGGATCGTATTGTTTAGAACCAATAACGTGTCTATAAAAATCAATTTGCGTGTCCCTTTCTACATTTAATACCTACACACGGACTAAAGTTTAGCAAGTGAATAAATATTTTTATTTTTGTACAACAAATGGACCTAATTACTTTACTATTTTTATTGACACCTAAAAACTAGTTTGCAGCTTGGGCAGCTTTTGCGCCGAACGAAGACTGGAAACGGGTTAAACATAAGTACCGACGTACAATTAATGTACTTTGTCGTGTCGCGCCGCCGTGCGTGATAGTTATCTACGTAAAATTAGTAGAGATAGCGTAGCGTAGCGAGTGTGAGGCGAGCCCGCACGGGAGCCCGGGCTGCCGTGGAGCGCCGGGTCCGCCCCTGCTCTCCGCGTCTTGTTTTTGTGGTCGCGTCTGCAGCCCCGAGTCGCCGCCACTTTCTTCCCCCTCCCCCGCCGATGACAAATGGTCCCCGGGCACCCCGCTCGTCCCCCCGACCCGCTAATGCCCAGATAATTTTATGCCGCAACCGATGCACAGACGAAGCCGGGAGAGGATGACCGCGAGATTACCCCATCGATCGTCGACGCGCGTCAATGAATGCGAGCTTCACATTATGCTCCACTTCACGGATCGGCGGCGGCTGAAACAGGTTTATCGCATCGTTAGCCGGAAATTGATGATTTCAGTCATTAATGTACTTATTTGGTGCGTTCCTATCGGTGCTATCTTTAATTATGCCATTTACACGTTGCTACTGAATGTGTTAGCGTAATAGTGTTACGGTGGGCGACTCTATTACGGCCCGGAGCGGCACCGGCGGCTGACCGGTGTCTGAGGCTTTAAAAAATACAAATGAACGACGTGGGTAAAGAATGTCAGCGTCACCCAGCGTTCGACCTCAGCAGCCGCCGCGCCGGTCACACGCCATTGCCTTCGCTGAATAGTCTAAACTCCGAAACCGTCATACCATTATCTCTCCTTCCATTTCGCGGTAAATCTCGTTGAATGTTGGGGTGCTACGAACTATTAATTACTTGTGCACAGATAATTTGTTTTAGAGACCATTAGATCTGATAGGACAATGATCTCACGTTTATTTTGATCGATAGCTCCGAAACTGCACGATCGACAAATCTATTAAAATTTCATGTCTGTTTTTGCGTTGTTGTAAAATAAACGTTTACAACAGTATGTTTGCCATGTTTTGTTTAAAAGTCATTTGGAAGAGACTCGTCGTCTGAGCACTGCACGTGCTGAACCATTACCGGGCGCGGGCTACACATGTTACGCTTTTTTCACCCCGACGACAACGAACACATTGATTGTTCCTCGTTAGACAGCTGCTGTGAAATATTAGAAGGATCGAGCCACCATCGCGGTGGATTTGCGGACCAATTTGTGATTTAGTAATCCGTGTAACACCCACTCGTAACATTCATTGTGTTATTGCTTAGTGGGTGATTTAGTTCGTTATTATCATCCAGGTTTGCTAACTCGGCCATGATTTATGTCTCACTTCTATATGTGCCACTTTGAAAGTAATTACCGTCATTGTTTGGGCATTATCATCATTTATTTCTCACTTGAGTCCATGACTACAAAGGATTGACCTTTGACTCCATCTAAATTTGTAAGCCGAATTGAATAGTGGCGCAAATGTTGAGGTTTTCATTTGTCTTCCTGGTTTTTTGAGTAGGTATAATGTTTTATTTACAAAATTTGCAGCATTGTGATGGTATATTTGCCAATAAATTGCCAATTTATTGGGCTGTGGTAAAAACGTCATGTCATGTACAAGAAAGAGAAATACCGTCAAAATTCAGCTCTTGTCTCTACACCGGCTTTTTACACTATTTTCTTACCATATTATCAACCTACGCCCAGATTGCGTGGTGATTATAATTTCGTCGGTTCTTGATAGCTGGGCTGATTTTGTTTAGGCGTGTAATTATATAGGTTCGGCGGGCTAAGAGGTAATGAACGGCTTGGGATTTGTTCAAACGATAATGGTCCATCTTGTGTTACTTATGTTGTGTATATTAGCGTGCATGTCGGATGTTACTAAGACCAATTGAGTGTAGTGGCACGCGATTCATCTCCTGTCTTGGTCATGACGCATGACATCACCAGAAATTGTCTCGTGCGTGTGCGGCCTTACATGGTCGCATCGCACATGATCTATCGGCTAATTCATTACCGAACAGCTGACAGATATTGTGACGTGTTCTTGAACGGGATTTGGCCAATTTTGGTCCTCAAATTATTGCCGGTGAACAGATCTACATAATAGTCGTTATTCAGAATGGAGGTTCATTTGCTCATGCTGCTTATTGGTATTGTCGACGTGTAATACTTCTTAAATTGAGTAAGATACATAATCATAGTTGATTTTGAAAAAATCAATAGACAGAGTAGTAATGAGCCACTTTATTTTCGTCTTTTAAAAATTTCGCCTTACGCGTACGGAGCAAAAAATCTTAATTAGACTTAACGATGGGACCTGATTTCAATAAACAATTTGTCAGTATAATGTTCAAGGCATTAGTCTGAAACTTAAGTATAATCCGTGGAAAAATCCATGCGTTCATGATTTGAACTTGCGACCTGAGTGCGCGGCGTAACTGAGTTTTTACCCGTGAATTACGAGTGTGGTAATGTTTTAGTAATGATTATACCACAAAACTCGTTGCTTTTGTATGAACGTAATTATATTTTCCCATCTTTAAACGTTTTGGGATGGTTGTGGCCATAATTGAGTAAATTTTCAACCTTCCTACGATGTCAAGTAGCTCCAAAATATGCATTTTTTAAAAGTCCGTCAACTTGAATGATAGCGCACACTAGAAAAGAATCAATAATATTTCATATTTCAAAATGGTTTTACTTCAGAAACATCGAACAAAATAGTAGTAATATCACACCAGTTGGATACTACAAGTACTTGCTTGCTACAATACAATCAAGGTATACTTATCGTTTGGATCGTCACTCCAATTTCACGGCAGATTTTATATGTGGTCTTGAGCTTTGTTTCAAAATTACAATTCACAAGTACGACCCAAGTTGCACAATCCGCTTATCTAAAGCTGGGTGTTCTAAATTGTCGTCGTAAGCCTAAGGCAGGGGGCGGCGGCTATTAATCGGCTGTCCGGAGCGTCTATGGCCGCCACAGAGCTGACCGGTCCCGATTCAACCTCCAGGTACAGATGACCTTCGTGAGGTTCTGATTTAACCTAGTTCTAATAATTGGCTGTCGTAATACGACACGAACCGGCACCAACTAACGTATGACAATATTTTAACAAGGACTGGAGTGCTGGCTTGTTGCAGAAATGGAGCTCTCCTGACAATACGCACTGACATGCGATAAATGTATGTACGCAATGACTAACTTGAAAAACTTTCGCCCATCGAGAGCTTAACTTGCCGTCTGGCCCTACGGCTCGCTGTTTAGTGCTGACCGTGCATCTACGCCATCTACCCAACTGCTCGACACTTGTACACTTCTTGCTAGCTGATTTATGTGCGCCAATCTAGTATCTTGTATTGTGGATATTCGGTTATCTCGTAAAGCCCGGAGACAGGGGACAGTGGCAGAGTGGCCATTAATCGACTGTCCGGTACATCTGCGCCGCTCGCCGCAGCGCTGACCGGCCAGGTTCAACCGCTCGACCCTCGTACACTTCTTGCTGAGCTGATTTATGTGCGCCAATCTAGAGTCTAGTATTAAGCGTTGCGGTGGTGTGATTAAGACACCAATGTGTTGTGCGAGAAGTTCCAAGTCCTATGTTGCGTGCATATTCTTGTCTTGTCTTTCGTCACGCAATTTGCCCTACCGTTCGCTACCGCAACGCTGATCGGCCAGGCTCAACCGCTCGACATTTGTACACTTCTTGCTGAGCTAATTTATGTGCGCCTATCTATCATCTTGTAATGTAGGTTTTCGGTTATCTCAGAAGGTTCGGCAGCAGAGGGCGGCGGCTTATTAATCTATCTTTATTTATCTATCCAGACTATCTGCGCCGCTCGCCGCAACACTGACCGGCCAGACTCAGCCGGTCGACACTTTATCCTCCTTACTGACTTTGTCTTTGTCTACTAATCTTGCGTCTATTATTGCGAACACAGTATATACTTAGTTGATTTAAGGCTTGCTTTGGTAATTAAAAGCGAGGTTAAATAAATCCTGCCATATAATATATTTCTTTGTCATGCTGATTATTTATCTGCAACTGGAAATACTATGGTAGTTATAATGAATTAATAAACTCTTTTTGTTTATAAGTAACAAGATTGTTAAAACAGGGGTTTGGGATAGAATAATCTTAATATTGGCACGTACTTGTGTTGTGTATGTTTCAATAATATTAAGAAGGATTGCATGAGTCCCAGCGGTTCCCCAATCCGCTTATCTAGCCGAGAGTTCTAAATCATTGTCGTAAGGTCCGCAGGCAGGGGGCGGGGGTCATTAATCGGCTGTCCGGAGCATCTGCGCCGCTCGCCGCAGCGCTGCCCGGCTCAGACTCAACTCTACACTTGTACACTTTTGGCCGAGTGTTTCTTTGTCTACAAGATCTAGTGCTACTATGCTAAGGTTGCATGAAATAACCGTTATGAAATTGATTATAGAGTTCTATTGACATGGTTATTTTAGTACCTATGGTCAATTTTGTGCTTTTATTTTGAGGTCCGCAATGGCACATCGCTGGATTTGGTAATGTAGACTCTCTTCATCAACTTAAACCCGATGATTCTCATAGACATTTTAAAGAATTTAATACTAAGCAAAATAATTCGATTTATTTGGCTGCAGGTCCCCTACAAATACAATAATTTTGCGCTTATTTAATAATCAATTGCAATATTTACAGTTCACTAATAATCAATCTACTTTCTAACTTACTAAACCGATTAAATCCAAGATACGAAAGTAATTAAATAACAAAATCGATTCGAATTAGAGATAGTAATAGTTAAGACCGCAAAGGGTATCATAATATTTGGATTGGTTCTCGATTATACCCAGTTTGTAATCGTTTCTCGATAGCATCGGCGATTACATTGTTTAAGGTAAACAGGGGTTGGGTAACCATTCCCCGGGCTGGTTAACGCAATTATCCCCTATTACGCCTTAACGTAGATAATAATCGATTTGAATATAAACATAAAGTGCCAACAGAATAACAGAGCTCCTTCTTTTTTGTCACGTACAAGTTTTAATTACTTTGCCCATATAGGTCTGATGACAAAAAAAGTGAAATTAATACAATATGATAAAGTGAAAATTAAATTTCGCAAAATTCTTAAGTAGCAGGTGAATCGACGTCCCAAAGTGTATCGTTTATGTTCAGTTATCATGCATTTTGTAAACAACAAGTAATTTTGTGTGTCATTTAAAGGCATGTAAATAATGCGATGATGTTTACATGTAGACGTTTATAATTTAGTGGTGTTTTTTTCGATATAGAAAGAGCACACGAGCGTGAAGGCCGTCCAATGTTAAGTGGTCACTACAGTGCAGGTGTAGACAATTCGTTCTTAAACAGGGCCGAAATTCTGAATGAGGGGGTAAACGAGTGCGATGTTAACAACTCTTTGAGAGAGATAGATTTCATTCAATTTTTTTTTCAATACACTCTGTAATAATAATAATCATATAAGTCAGTTAATGAATTTATTCTTGCTGGCTATCTCTTTTTTTTGGGTTCCATTGCTGGGCACAGGCTACTCTACGAAACAGGAAGAGGGTGGAATATATTCCACTACGCTGCTCCAATGAATTAGTGGATAATAATTAATCTTATTCGTTATCCTACTACCATTATAAATGTGAAAGTTGTGAGGATGGATGTTACTACATACATATTTCATGCAAAAATTGCTGAATGGATTTGGATGATAATTGAAAAACACTGTGAGTGACCCATGTTCTAACGTAAGACCTAAGTTAGGTCACCTAGCCACCGCCGGGTAGGTAATGAAAGAAAAATAAAAACGATAAAAACTATATTTTCTTCTTTATGCGCGCGTTTCTTTCATTTATCGATTATTCGATTTGTGAGAGGCGAGCCAAAGTACACATTATAATAGGAGTAGATCGGAGGGCTTACAAAATCGCTTCGGGCACGTGCGTTGCGCCTACGCGTGTTCCGGCAAGCACTTTCAACAACCGCGCTCCGACCGAAGGTTACCAGTTCCTAAGCTCCGTGACATAACTGCTACAACTCCACTCGTATTAAGTATTATTCTTTTACTAGCTGCCCGGCCCACTTCGTTCTGCCAAATATAGAAATTTCTACTATTTTCTCGCATCCTTTTCAAATTCGCCAGCGTGGTGGACTAAGGCCTACATCCTTCTCCTTGTGATAGAAGACCCGACACGGCAGTGGGTGCCTAATGGGTTGCAGATTGTAAACATAAGAACTTCCATTTCTCAAAGGAGTCTGGCTCAGCCAGGTGATGAAGGCGGCGATAGGAATCTCACTGGGTGACCATATTGTTTCTGTCAAGTATAAAAGATTAGCACTTTTTCAATTCAAAATGAAAAAAGAATATCTTTTAGCGTCACATAATCCACAACCGACAGAAGACCCAGACACCTGAACAGTCCCTCTGCAAGGAGTAGGTACTTACGAGATAAAGTACCGCTTTCATAATAATTCCATTATTAACAACGTTTTTACTTCCCTTAATGTGTCTCTCCTTAGCACGGTACAGGAGTAAAAAAATTTAATTTAAATCCCATCAAGTAGGCCATCGTTAACTCCTCTGTTTACATTCAGAATGGTAAGAACGAACACCCCTTTTTCTTCAGGCTCTTTAGTGATTCCATCAGCAGCGAAAATGTATGCGACATTATCTGAATGTGAAAATATAAGTTTGATGATGCTTATCCGAAATTTGCTCGACCGGATATTTTATGTTTACTTTCAATTATACGTCAAAAAGGTTAGTATGTTAGAAGTACATAAAGATATCTCAATATCGTAACTATCTTCCGTTTGCGTTCAATTTACTTTTTCTATATTCACGACTTACTTATTTTAGTGAATTGGTCAAGATATAGAATAAGATAAAAATGTG
This sequence comes from Erynnis brizo brizo, assembly GCA_018248615.1. Classification (NCBI taxonomy): domain Eukaryota; kingdom Metazoa; phylum Arthropoda; class Insecta; order Lepidoptera; family Hesperiidae; genus Erynnis; species Erynnis brizo. The sequence goes on from DWIY01000401.1 coordinate 7,609, forward strand.
GCTACAATTATTGTCTCCGTTATTGTACGCTTAAAGTATTCAAAGTTTTATCGTTTATAAAAATAGCAGGTATTTTTTGTTTTAATTCAATGTGCAATAAACACAGGATATAGGGACATCAGATCAATTACTGTGGCTAACGGAACATCTTTAACTTAATTTTATTTGAGTGTAGAGTAGCTATTAACTAGTAAGGGACTTGTTGCATCGTGCTCGATAAAGATTGGCAAAAATATCAACTTACAACGTGGAATACCTAAAGGGGTTTTGCTAGGGTTCATGTTTTTATTAAAAACACCTCGAAATTCTGTGTGATCACTATCAGCCCCGTAATCAGTTACATCAGGATGACCGATTGCATGTGTGTCAAATGAAGACGGAAAAAATATCAAGTGTCAAATGAAGATGAAAAAAATATCAGTTTCTTTTTTAAATTGATTCATGTACCTAGTCATTTGTTTTATGTAGGTACACCGCATACTGCATAGCTTTTTTAAATTACCTTTTTGTTTAAAATGAGCCGGTGGTCACCATGAGCTATGCAGTTGTTGATTTTCGCTCTAAGATTTTACTTAGATCCTTTCGTATAAACGCGCGTGCTGGGACACGGACACATGTGGCCAGTTGTAAGTATCGTCTAGTCCTGTGTCGTGCGCTTTAATGTCATCTAGTGCCTTTTCCTTTTTCATGGAAACTAATGACATCCCGCCGCTAGCCGGCTCCGAGCGCCTTCTAAAAGTTCTAATTGCGCATCGTGCTGTCGCATCGTTTATGCGACCTTTAATTTGTCGTTGCACAGTGCCTCCTTCATACACTGTTCCTTTTTTCTTCGAACCAGTTTACTGCCTCCTCTTAATATGTCAAAGTAACACGCTCCAAGTCATTAACTCGGTAGCGCTTCAAATAGGTTTCGTTGCTTTTTTACCACAGTTACCGAGCTTTTTTGCTGCGACGCCTGTTAAAATAATTAGATTATTCATTGAACGAGTGGGGGTGAGTACAGGAATGCACGTAGCGTAACCTTTCCGTAGATACCTACAATAGCGCTGTCAACTTTACATAATAGCGATCGACATATTTGCGTTACTAGTGAGTTCTTCCTTCTAATCTCGTTTTAATAGCTTTTTTTTATCTTCTCGTTCTGTTAAATCATTGTCAAAGATTTGTATGGCGGTGTCTTTAAATGGAAGCGGTCGAGCCTGTACGTGTCATCGAGTACTTTGTCGAAAAAATGACTACGTCAACTGACGTGCTGACGCATTTTATCCAACACAATAAACCCTGATGCTCAAAATAGGTATCGGCATTTTATAGAGCCCCAATAACCAAAGAACAACGTCGATCTTGGAATTGGAAACATGGTATTGTAAATTGCGTTATAATAAATGAACATAAATTTTGTTTATTATTAAAAAAATTAAAATCAGTAATGGTTTTGTACTATTAAGATAATCTTCGTCAATGTAGATAACTTCATTACAAAAAGCACTTAACGGTTATTAAATTGCAATGTTTTTAAAGTATCGATAAAGAGAAATAAACCAGTAATTGGCATTACAATTTTATTGATGCTCGCATTTTTAAATTTTTATAACTTCCCGGCAGCTCCCTGACACGACTAGATATGAGCGCTCGGTCGATATAAATGGAATACCATTCATGGGCATAACTGGTTCTATTCATTACACTCGAAGTAATTACGAGAGGGGGTTATCGTGCGACAGCGTGGTGATGAACGGTGGATGGTTGAGGAGTAGGGGACGATCGCGAAGTTGATGCGTTGCGGCGTCGGCGTCGGCGCATCTCACGAGAACGGTAATCCGACAACAATGTTGAGAATATGGCGGGCGAGTTACTGGAACAGTTCATGAAAGTCGAGAACAATGAGCATGAGAGCCCGTCGCGAGACATTGTCTTGGGTCATGGCGTTTTTGTGCAATATTCCGATCGGCTGAGCTGGCACGCTTGCGCCGATTAGCGCGCTATCTCACAATCGATATTCTTACCTGATTATTCGTATTTATTCTTCGTACGATTTAATTAATATAAATCAATCAAATCAATGTGCTATTTCTTTCGTATTCTCCGTTTCTTGCGCGAACAGTATTCTATTGTTATAACGCCGTGCCTTTATTTTGTTACGTTCTCCATCGCGGAATCCAATAATTAAATTATTGAGCTCAAAAATGATTCGTCTCCCGCTAATTAATCATCAAATATTGACAGGTCCTCAAAACACGTCAAGCTAAAAACAAAATTGAAACAATTATTGTCGGAGATCAATCGTCGTCCGAGCTATATTTATTGTCGCCGTTCCTAAGGGTAGAGGGAATGGCAGAACGGAACGAGTTTGCGCGACGGTAAAAACTTAGTCGATGCCGAAGCGGGAATGTATCGGGCCCGACGACGACCGCTCATGAAGGAATTCCATCCGGAATCTCTAATTAAAAGTTTATCTAGTCCCCGCTGCTTCGTGGAATCTATTCGATTGTCGCCTCAAAAATGAAGATCGCGAGCTCCTAAAGGCGTCGCAAACCGTAAAATTAATGTAGATTTCGTTAAATTGTAAAGCTTACTTTTTGCTTAAAGAATCCAAAGTGTTCATACACGGTGTTCTCGTCGCCAAACGGCGTCGTACCTCGTGGTGTAATTGGCATTTATTAAATTGTCTGCTGTTGTATGTTATCGTTTATGACCGGCGGACCGCAGGTGTAATTTTCATGCGATTTTCTCGTACGGAGCCCCATCTGGTTGTGTTTCACTTGTTTATTTTGTCGGTACAGTTATATATACCGGTAAAGAATCGGTATTATTTTACTGGAATTGATGGTTTGCTATTTATTTCAATTAAGATTTTTATCTTTTCCACGAGTAAGTATCTCCTATAATGAAAACGCATATTTTTGAGATGATGATGGTCGTCCGTCTCAAAGTAAATTAACAAGTTTGTTCCCATGAGCAACGGGATAGTTTCAACGGGTGTGTAAGAAGGCAATAATATTTTATCTGAAATAAATCCATGTATTAAATCCTTGTACCGAGCAACTGCTTCTAAGAGCGTAGGTGTTATCTTATTTATTACTTACATTACTTGAATCGATTTGCATTAATTTATTAGAATCTTGGCTTATTGGCCATTTGTGTTTGTTGTTATTGGATGCTGTTTATAATAATCAGCTATTTGTCATAATCAGTAGGCGATGTAATGTACCTAAACTAACCAAATAATATTATGTCCCATTAAGGTAGGTACTTACCCAATAATATTCAATAAAAAAGTTTTTACTCGCAAAATTGTAAAAACCGCTTAATAAATTGAGTGCAAAAGCAGCATCCTCGCATCCAAGTACTGTATAATCATATGCAGGATTGAGAATTAAGCATTTTGCATCGACTAATTAATTCGCAGTCGACAGTCTTCTGGTGCAATTAAAAAAACAGCGATCGTACATGCCCCCGGTGATTAATTAAATGCAGTGTAGTACATTAATGGCGGTGGGGCATCGACGGATAATCCAATTCCAGTAGCGCAAGTTCGATCTACCAGCGGCCAGCGCCGATGACAGGCGCGCTGACGCTCCGAGGCCGTCAGCCGCGTCAGAAACTCCGAAATGCTAAAAATGGCATAAATAATTTATACGTAGCTCGGTCCGGCTCTGTTTTTGTCGCGACGCCGACCTGACCACTGATGCATTTATAATATAAGGGTGCTTTTTGCAGCGTCCCCCGGTCGCATCGGAATGCAACCGCTAAAATTGATCTTGTTCCAAACGTGAGTTGGATGGTAATATTGGTAATGCTGGTGGAGCATCGGCCACGCGGCCGCGGCCTGCTATCTGCCCGTGAGCTGCTTCTGAGTGTACTCGATTTACTGTACTCCAACTCTACAGTTTTAATTGTAGATCTACAGTTTTTTGATTTTACATTAAAGTCCAGTTTTTATTCTCTAAAACTGAAACAGTGAGAATTACTGCAAAACAATGACTGATTCTTGCTTTTTTAATTAATTTCAGAGAACAATTAAGATGATAGCGCCACCTATTTTTATGCATATTCCCCCAATTTCAGCGAAACATCATTACTGGATCGAGTTACGTAATTGTCAGTAAATTTAAGAGATGGCATTAGTTGTATTTGTTGTTATCTTTTGGGGTCTTGGGGATTATCTGTAGGCCGCACTCTGTTTGGACACGATTTCGGAAAATTCAACTCGTGCGTAACGGCGTATACGTGCGTTATTCTTCGATTTTCGTTTTATTTTCGTTAGTCTACAGTTTTCTACAGTTTTTTTAGTTTGTATACAGTACTGTAGGCTGGAGTTGGCAACCCTGTTTTTAACTTCCATGTGTTTTATACTTACTCGTATCACAATGCGTCTCACTGATGGGACCATTCGAAACGTGCATCGCGCATTAGATACGCACTTTTTTATGTGGGATGGAGTATGATCAGCTATTTGCTTAAAAACCATTGATTATGCCCTGTCAAATAAATAAAGTAGATACCTAGTTGTGGTTGCTGAAAATACCTTATATCTTAAATAAATATTCGAGATAAAAATTTTCTTGTCTTTAACAAAAAAATATCGTTCGAATAAGATTTAATTGAATTTAATAAATTGCCTTTGTCAAGAAAGTTCTGATAAAATTCCGAATTTTCTCTCTCTTTCAAACTTTAAACATTACAACAATTTTCTTTGAACCGTTTTCAACTCTTTTGAGGACCAACTTTCACTTTTAGGCTGTTTTAATGCTCGGAAATTATTCCTACTTTTTTGTTGTAGAAGCTTAGATATAACAACAATGTTTTCTTATTTTTCAGTAAACAAGCTGTATTCGATGGGAAGCGAGCAATAAGAGGAGGAATACCTTTTGTATTTCGTAAGTATATCATTCGTTTTATGCATTAAATCTTTCAAATTGCGCATACTCCTTCAATCAAATAAGCTTAAGTACGATATTAAACATACATCTGAAAGTAGACGGCTGATAGCGACTCATTGGTGACTCTCTGCAGCGTCCAGGGTTTTCATCAATGACCATGAACTCTCCACATCTATAAGACAGTCCACCAGACCACCACACTCGCCTATGGGATTATTCCCATCTGTCCCCCGAAGGTGACAGTGCGGGTTGGTGGATTTTACAACCCTAGGAGAACACTCACTCGCAACTCACTCTCAACTCAGGTTTCCTCACGACGTTTTCGATACAATAGGTGCCTTTATGTATTTATTTGCCGTTACAATAGGTGACAGAAAATTTGGTAAAATTTAAATAACTAAAACAACTTCTTGGTGCGCTCTACTAAGTAGGATTCGAATTCCTATCTCTAGGGGCTGAATTTTTAATTTGAAAAGGCCGAATTTTTCGCCTCTTGTAATCGCTTGAAATTAAAAAAGAGATGTGTTTGTATCCCACGAGTTATTTTTATTGCTTTTGTGGAATGCTAGAACTATGTAGAGTCACCGTTTAATTTCGTGTCATGTAATGCAGCGTTACATTGTTGCTGTTCTTCGTAATTGTGATGTCCCAATACAGCATCGATCGATTAAAGAAATTTATGCTATGTTTTCTTTTGTGACACAAAAGAAATTCAAAATAATATGTTCCAGCTGTTAGTTTCTTTTACTGAAACTTTTTATAATCAAATTGGTTATAGAGTAGTTTAGAACTTAAAACATGATAAGATCCGACTGGTATCGTATCGTTAACAACGGGGATCGCTTCAGCTTCTGTTCGGATCCAGTGATGGGGATGTTTCCGCTATTCACAATCAATTTCAAAGTGTAATTCTGCTAAAAAGCTGCATTCACGACAGTCTGAAAATCTAGCTCACCTTCCAATGTCAAAAAAATGAATTTTGCGCAACGCGACTGCAATAAAAAAATTGTCAGTTAACTCGAAAAACCTGTGACGTCATCCCGTGCGTTCGCCATCCGAAATGTATGAAGGTATATCATTGGCTCGTAGGACACAACCCACAACACAGCCGTGGGAGCGACTCCGGGTTATGTGGGATTTTTACCCACTAAAACCCCCTCGGTGGCCTTCCTCTGCACATGTGGGGGGCTCCGGGATCTCCAATGGAACGCACCGGT
>DWIY01000402.1:0-13693 GCA_018248615.1 Erynnis brizo brizo
ACAGAACATGTTACAGTTTGAAATATCTTTAAGTTAGATTTATTTATTTATTTTATATTATGCCAATTACTGAAAACAGATGTGACAAGTTAGATATAAATACACTTCTGCAAGGACGGTTGCAGCTTTAACAATTGTAAATAAATTGAATGTATAGGTATTGTTAACAGCAAGTACGTTATAAGTATAAGTATTTGGACTAAGTAAAAAGTTTATCATAACGATCATATACTTAAATTCATTTTGATCGATTCGCTTTAGAAGAAGGATAGCTGACAGCTAGCGATCGACAACGTAACGAAGATATAACCGCAATATTCTATGCGACGATATATTATTTTGTGAAGTAACAACTTTTAACTTTACATAAATTATAATATATTATTATTATACTTATATAAATAAATTCTAACGTAACATGTAAACAAGTCACTCGTCACCCTTACAACCTAGACTAACAGACGGGCAGAAGTCCGAAAGATTGCAAACGTTTACACATACGATACGATACGACTAACTTCGGGTGTTTAAACTCCAACCGTGCGTACTATCGAGACTCCACTAATATTGAATATTCACTAAACTGTGCGTTTATTGAATTCTTTAATTTATTTACAACATGTCTTACAGTAGATACTCACGTAACGGTCAATCGAATCGCCTACAGTAGAAAAACTCGATACACAACTCGGCCGGGTTCCGATCTCACGGAGGGCGCGCAGCAGAACCCTCCGGCTTCCGAGACGTCGAACGATACGGTCGAAGAGGAGTCGGTCTCGCTCACCAGGCGGCGGGACACGGGAGGGACGGGCCTCGGGGGCCGCACCGCCAACATTATTTGCCGCCCAGGCCGAACTTCATGAAGATGAGCTCCTTGCCCTTGCTGAGGATGTCGCCGCCGGGCGCGGTCATGTCGGTCAGCTTCTGCATGAGGTTCGGCTGGGAGGTGGGGGGCTGCGTGGTGGGGACGGGCTGCGCGGTGGGCGCGGGCACGACGGCGGGGCCGCCGCGGCGCGCGGGCGACGTGCTGACGGCCGTCGTGGTGCCCAGCGGCGGCATGGCGCCCAGCGAGCCCGCGCCTGCGCCGCCCGCCGCGCCCGCGCCGCCCGGCGACTGCGCCGTGGGCGTGCCCGCGTTACCAGCGCTCGTGCGCGCGATCGTGCTCACTGGCTGCGCGCTCACTGCGCCTCTCCCCCTCCCCTGCATTCAACACATGTACAGCAACCGCACCACGCTCCTTAAACCACAGCAAACATAATGTAACCACAGCTGGCATTCCCCACACCCGCCCGACTCGTGCGCTTACGAAGAGCGGAGCTTAGATAGAGCAGGCTCGCAGAAGATATAGAGGGAGAGTAAAGAGATATTTACCCCACGTCTGCTTGTGGTGCTGACTCTGGCGATTCACCCGAGTCGAACGTCACTGTTTACATTATATTCACTGCAGCAGAACTATGCAACGTCTCGTGAATGTTTCTAGCAAAATGTATCGACTAATGAATCTGGAATGTTCTGAATTTATCTCTTCGTTGATAAAAAAAGATGATCTCACACGCTATAAGCAAACCTCTTTGAAAGCTCTATAGTATGTTAAGGCTAGAAAATTCGGTTAATTGAATCCTTTCTAATCAAACGTATGGTCAAACGTCTAGTTAAGTTTAAGAAGAACTGATCGTTAAGTAATCTGAGAGAAGGTAAGAATTAAAAAAAAAATGTCTATGTATCGAAACAGTAATAGGAACTTAACCTATAAAATATGTGGGGGCGGTTATGTCATTTCATAGTTAAATATGTTTCTTATATCTACGTTAAGTAGAAGAAGATAAGTAGATACATGCTCGGATATCTATGCATTCACCGTTTAAGTCACTTGAATATCCTAAAAATTACGGGGAGGCAACCTCTCAACCAACTGTGGCAGACCGGTGCAATACCTACCTACTGGAACCTAATCATGCATCGCCATTCACGGAAGCAGATGAGAAAGGTATAAAGTTCACAAGAAAAACAAAAATTTTTCACATCACACTAAATTAAAAAATGTTATCTATAACACATACGATACATGCTTACAAAATAAAAACACCAAAAGCTTTCAAAGATTTTTTTCTTGGTACTACGCGATTACGCAACGGATATGGAATCCAATGTTGCCAATGAATAAAAATTTTGAAACTGTGTTTTGAATCTGTAATTTCCGTAATCGCATAGTATTGGACCACAATTCACAGGCCTTGTTTGTTAGAATACAGTGAATGAGTCATGGTATATTGATGTACTCGTTAGTGAAGTATACGCCAGTGTTGTTCTGTTCATGTACCGTTTGGTCCAGTATAATGACATATAATGAGATCTAATGATGTGTAACAAGTTAAATGGTCTCCATGATTATGTCCGCAACGCCCCCGGCGTCAGCACAGGGGGCCACACTGAGCGTAAATGAAAAAAATATAAAAAAGATAAAAGTAAGAAGGAGGAAAGTGAAAATTAAAAAAAGGAAAAGTAACACTAAAGATATGAAGTGGTAGTCGAACTAAAAAACGTCTAGTATCGTTGCATAGTATCATTGAAACAGTATTGTTGTGGGTCATATAAACGGTAATATTTTTACCTGAGAATTCGCCTGTTCTGGATTACTGGCGCATGTGTTGTGGTCTAACTGAGAAGGGGGAAGAGGGCAGGCATCTAGCAAACAGACAATACACACAACATATATAGTGACCACAGAAAACCACTTCGTATCTTGGATCACACATCACGGCCGCCGTGATATCTGTGCTATGTTGCGTGTATAATCAGCCTACCCTGCGTGTACTAACGTGTCAGTTGCTTCCAAAATCAAATATACTCGTGATAAAAAACAAAACAGGACAGACAGATGGACAGATAACGCAGACGAAACAAAAACAAAGTGGCCCTATCGCTGCGGAAACCTCGAATGCGGTTTGCTGATGCCTCGGTACGTATCTTGTGTCTACGGTAACCTCTTCGCGTGTATTCAAACTTTGAACGGTGTCTGTGACTGTGTAATCCAAGATAGTGTTTATTAGCAAAGTGTACACCAAGAGTCTTTGTGCTCCGTAGATTGCAACCGGACTCGTATCGATATTTCACTCCGATTTATCGTCACAGGCAAATAAGTTCTATCGGTTTAGTTAAATTATGAAAATGAGACCCGAAATGGAAATGCAAAACTCTTCAAACGAGTCCCATCGCAATCGCAACACCGTGTATAAGAAAGATGATAGAGAGTTCCAGAGCGAAATAGCTAGCGTCTTTCAGTAGTCACATAACAAGTCCAAGGTGCAAACATGAAACACTCAAAGCTCTCAGTGATCAGAATAGACGCTGATCGCGCATCGGCCGGTCTTACCAAAGCCGTATAGTTATTATTGTTTGCTAACAGGGAGAGTACTATAACAGCGAATATCGAAAAGCCGATCGCGGCTCTACACAGTACACAGAGAGATAGAAGTGATTGTACCTGCTTTGCGGTGGTGGTTTCTGGTGGGGGCGACGTTATCTCGGGGAGGGGGCGGAGGGCCGCGGGCCCCGGGGCCTGGGGGAGCGCCCCTCCCGCGGCCGGCGCCGGGGATCATGCCCCCGGGCATGCCGGGTCTGCCAGCCATTCCAGCACCTGCGTAAAACATCACGACGTCTTTGCACATGGAAAACGATACTGAATAATGAAGTCTGCATGGACTTTTGTTTGGACTCAAAAGGCAATTTTTCTGGAAACTGGAAGATGACAGCAAAACGCTCTTATATATTTTCACTGCTATTCTTCTCTTTTATGTTATGGATACGGCAAAATATCCATTAGTCCACTCCTGAAGCCAATTCAAAATTAATACAAATCCTAGAAACTCGATTGATTTTTTCTCCCTATTGACAAAAGGACTGTTGACCACAATAATACGTTGTTAAATTCACCAGATGCCAAGTCATTCTTCTCATTGTGAAAAGAGAACCCGATGATGAGTGAGTCACTGATGGGTAACACAAAGAGAGGGAGAAGACCTCCTATGCTATCTACAATAATTGCCTCGAATAACTCGAGCCTACCTTGGCTAGCTTGGCCAGCGGCGTACTGGTCATTGGCGTCAGCGAGGAAGTTGCTGGGCACCAGGCCTCTGACTCCGTCAATCTCAGCCATGTAGAACCCGTCATCGTCCATCTCCCCATAAACGTGGATGATCTGCCCCGTTTGGAAACTTAGTTCCGCCTGGAATAAAAATAGGAAACCGTTCATTTTCTCCCTTTTAGTAAGCAAAGGAGCTTTGGATTGGAGTATAATACGGTAGAAATTATACTTTAAAGGAGTGATTGGTAAATTTGGATGCGTCTCCTGCATTAAATATGAAATATTTAAACCATGATGCATGACCGCATTGGTTACGCGTACATTTTTGAATGTAAAAAATTTTTGGATGAAAAATTTCTTGCTAAAGCAATTCAAACTGAACAATTCTAGCCAACAGAAAAGTTCTCTTCTAAAACTAAATATTGCTTTTCAATTGTATTTTAAATTGAGCAATCTAAAATGACACGTACATCAGCATCAACATTGGGGCTCAGCTCCTGTGGATCGTAGTCGTACAGCGCGACCATACGACGCACAGGCTGATTCGCGTACGCGTCCGTCCATCTGTCCCGGGGCTTGGCGACTTGCCCCGTGGCCTCTTGTTCTGATACTTCCACCACCATGTTGTGGGGCACATAGCCCCGACGCCCTCGGCACTCGCCCCAGTAGAAACCGTCTGCGTCTTTGTCGCCCCACACCTGATGACGAAGAATAATGATTTTTTTTACATACAGAGACAGAGATAATGAACAGATCAAGATACCAAGCCCTTTGGATAGAGAATTACATACATCCGTTGTACTTCATAGGTAAAACAGGAAAAGTAAGAAAAGAAGGGGTTATCAAATAGTGCATCAATGTTTAAAATGTTGTATTCAATGCGATTTAAAATATATTCAAAAGGCGCATTCAAGAAATGGGTCGCAAAATAGGTAAAACAGTCACGCAGTGTAGGTAACAGAACCGGTCTGTTACTTGACTTAAGGATAATATTTGTGAAATATGTTAGGAGATTGGTTAAAGACGTAAAAGAAACTTGGAGAAATAATCAGCCATACCTTGATGGTATCTCCTTCGCTGAAGGGCAGTTCTTCGTCGCAGCTCTCAGGGTTGGGGCTCATGGTGGTTGGATCGTAGTCGAACAGCGCAATGAAGTACCGACTTCTCTTCGACTGTGGATGTCCTTGGGCCTGGTGGCGTGGCCCTTGCATCGGGCCGCGGGGGCCAGGGGGAGGCCCTCCGCGAGGCCCGTACTGGCCCATTGGGCCTTGACCTTGTCCTTGTCCTTGTAGTTGTTGCTGAAGAAATAACATACATTCAAATTTTGTTTACTGTTAATGTTATTTAAAGCGGTAACCAATGCTGCTGAATGCTGAATATAATAATACATGAAGGGTTGCAGACAGGAAGAAAACTAACTTTCAGAGCAGCTGATTAAAGTGGTAAGCAACCTAAAGTCAGGAATGTCAGAAAGGAATAAAAGCAGTCCGAAAAACTTATGTAGTTTAAGTTGATTTGAGTTATTTTTTAGCTCCTTTTTTAATTTATATGAGCTGACCGCAACTATCGCTCTGAAGGAACCTTCCTCTTGAATTCTTTGTCTATTTAGAAAGACCGTGTTGAGTTGTTTGAAAGACCTAAGCGTAGAGTCGGCGGAAAGAGCTTTTGTTTTATACTACTTAGATTTAGGAAAATTCGCTAAAATTGATTTACCTGGTGAGGATTAGGTGGTCGTCCTCTTTCGTGATGATTTCTCGGAGGCGGGTTCTGGTATTGCTGCTGCGGCTGGCCGGGGTACGAGGGCTGCTGGTTACTTGTGAATTGGCCTTGGGGTGGATATGATTGGGGTTGCTGCGTGCCATGGTAGGCTTGTGTACTCTGGTACTGCTGCCTCGAAGGCTGCTGCGATGCTTGCGCAGGTTGGGACGTTTGCTGCTGACGTCCGTACGAACCAACACATTAATAAGGTTAGATTTTCCATAACAAAGCCAGTAGCAATTCAGAAAAGCTCATAGCCACATCATATGTTTTTTTTTTCTTTGGCGGTATGCGTTTGTAAGCGATAAAAACTTTACCTTCATCTGGAAGTTAAAATGAACAAGACATTCCGCCGAAACACTAGGCAACCCCATGCACAACGAAAGCTAGCGTGCAGCGGTTACACTTGAAACCACGGAATCTGTTGTAGCGGTTACATCTTTATCAAAAAGTGTTTCTCAGCGATAGGATATCATTATGCGCATATTTCAAGGCTTACGTTACAATATCATCAGTCAAACTTTACATTCGTTACATCTTCGATAATTATCATTGTATTAATAGGGAACCCTTCAAGAGATAGAGACGTAGTAGGAGGTGTGTGAAGGAGTTGTTTTGAGTTGTAAGAGTCGAAGCCAAGACAACATGCAGATACAATCATACAAAGACGCGCTGCACATGCTCGGATGATATGGTTTTGTATCGAGTGCTCTGTGGGGACGTCGTTTGATCTGGATAACCTAAAGGTACCTATGTCGTTCATTCGGGGCTTTACGTGAGAACTTGTGATAAACGTGTATGCGAAACTCGAAAAGTGTTTGGGACGTGGACCCGTGTCGTGTGTAGCATCGAACATCCAGGACGCAACAATAAACAAGTGAAGATGACAACACAGAAACAACGAAAAGTGGAAACTCGTGATTGAGAAGTCCGCACAAAATTGAGAGAAAGAAGAGAGCATAGTGAACAGTGCTAGCACATGGAGAGCACATCGATGACAGCTAGGAGAGATCGCAGACCTGCGTGCGGCGTCGCGACGCCTCCTCATCCTCGCTTCCCAGCTCGGTGGCTCCCTCTTTAGTGATTTCGATGGCCGGTATCCCCGATTGCTGATAGTACCACACGGTCATTCAAAATTTTAGCACAAAACAGTTTTTCCATCAAAAGAGGCAACACAAAGTGAACTGTACGTGACACATGATTGAAATGATCGTGCTAGACGGTCGAATGATGTGATTCTATTACTGCTTCCGTTACCTTGGACAACATTTAGCCCGAAGCGTGAACCACTGTAAACTTAACTGATTATTATAAAGCTGATTACTGTAAATACGTGTATACATATAGTTATATACTCAATGTTTATAGACATCACTGAAGAAAGTCATACTCAGGCACGAAGAGCTAAGCCACATGGTATAGAAAGCTGAAGTGGAAATTATAGTTTGCTGCCGAGAAGCATTATATTGTCTGGATAAGAACTGGCCGTCGTTCTTGGTGTTTTGCTTTGCGACTAAATATTTTTTTCTTCAAATGTTACTGTAAGTCTGATGGATACATGGCGTGTCGATGAGTCGATAGGAGTAAATGAGTATGAGTACGAGTCGAATGTAATGGATAATCAATAAGCTTTCAAAAGTTCTAGAGTCGATGCTATTAGAATCTAAACGTTTGTAGCTATTCAACTGTTTCTAACTTTCTATATTTGAAAGTAACAGCTAACAGTTTTTTCTTTGTTAGCCTATATACCTATCTAATACTATCATGAAATTCGTTTAACAATCTATATTCTATTACTTATATTTGGTTATTCTGAATATGTTATTGATTCTGTAAATCGTTAAAAGAATATTTAATGTTTGTGATATTGATATGTTTTCTAACATTCACATTTTTCCTTCTACTGATATATTTATGTTGTTCTTTTCTAATTTTATATTTACAAAAGCATACTCAAAGAAAATGTCAGTTTCATGTACTGATTATATTACTACTTTATTAAATACGTATAATTATTATCATTCTATTAGAATACTAGCACACTGTGTAAGTTATTAACTTAAAAAATAAAAAAAATAAACTAATAACTAAAATGAAAGACACTCTCAAACTAAAACAATAACTGGCTGTACTCTAAAATAAAAACGTGTGTATATAAATTTTAACAAAAACAAAAATGAAAATAATACTTGAAAAGACGTGTTAAAATTCCTTACCGAAGGGGTTATTTTGTCGAATATACTCTTTAGGAGGCCTGTGCCGAATCCAGTCGTAGGCTACGGAAAGGTGTATAACAGTTATGTGAGATAGAGAGGCAAGGTTACAGATTTAGTGACATGATACATCTCATGGGCTCCATGGAGGGTATATGTCTGTGTCACAAATTACAAGCTCTTTATCTGTTCTAAGTATCTGTAGGGTGTCGTGCGTTGTCGGGTATCGGCCAATAGCACTAGAGACTACTGATCTAGTCGCAAGCAGTATGCATTTAATTTTGAACGCTCGAGCCGAGTGCATAGCTATATTCGATGACGCGCGTGGTCGTGTCGAGACCGATCGGCAGAGAACTACTGGACATTTAGAAGATGCCAGCGACAGAACCACAGGAAAAAGTATAAAGAGTGCAGTTTGCAACACCGAATTTACGAGACGAGCGGCTTACGTTCATAAACAATTACTTATGTTACTTTTTGATTTTAATTACGCTTAAATTGTTAGAAATACTCGTGATGTAAGTCTGTAATAAGCTGCTGATCCCGCAAGAAGAGAGCATAATGACACTGATTATAATTTTAATGACATCTAAGAAGACACAGACGAAGAAAATTATTAAACTGTTAAAATAATATGAAGCTCGAATACGTAAATAAAGATTCAAATTAAAGATACTGGCAAAAATAAAATTAAGACACAGACATAACACAACATTGATTTGCAAACTAAATGTACACCAAGTGCTGTGCCAACATAGGTATAGGTTAATTAAATTATTATCAACAAGTATTGTACCAAATACATTATGGATTATTATAGTTATCAACAACCACATATAAGCAAATCTATTTCTTTAAAAGTAGAAAAAGCTAAATTTATTAAAATTTAAATACGAGTATATTGGATATTGAATAATCACTAAGACAAGGACCAATCCATTATAATTACTCTGATATTTAATAAGGTTAATTTCATTATCGATATTATCTAAAGACGATAGTTATATACAAGAAAGCGTACAAAATCAACGATTTATCACCTGAGTCGTCGGCGGCTGGTCGTGACGATTAGTGGTCGGGAAAATTTCTTTGTCAGAAAGATTCTCATCGTGTTCTAACACTTGTTGCTGTTGTTGGTAAGGTTGTGGCCGTTGGATGCCCCGGAACCCAGACCCCGGCTGGTTAACCTGACCCGGGCCGGGCCCGCGAGGCATCCTCGATGCGACTCCCCTAAGGACCGCCGGTGGTATTGGCGTCGGTTGACTGTCACTGGACTGGCTGTCACGAGACTTTGTACGCACCTGGAATGAAATCGATATGAATAAGCGATCACCCCGCGGGCATCAACTTATCGGATCGTATTCAGCTTTTGGATATATGCAAATAATGCGAACAACATAGCGATAACAGAATCCACAGTCACAAAGAATAAGCGCAAATAGGCAGCGCTCGCAAAGGCTAAAGCGGTTACGTATACTTACAGTGACACATTTAGGGTTCAGGCCGATCAGTTTGCCAATGTCGATGAGAGCGTGATCGCCGGTGGGCGAGTCAACGTCGGTCACCTTCTTGCCGTCGGCGTACACCGCGTACCCGGTGACGGGCCCGGACGCGGGCGGACGAAGAACCGGCTGCCACGTCACTAGCAGGGTGCCGTCCTGAGGCCCCGCCTCCACCTGCGACACCGCACCAATCACCACCAATAATCCAGCCAATATCGTTAGGCCAATTGGTTCATGACAAAATTTTGACAACTATGTCCAGGTCATACATACTAAAAGCCACACCAAAAGGGAGGATCCAACATCACAAAAAGGGATTGCAAATCTAGCAGCAAGGTGAACGGACACTTATAAATTTATCCTGGCGCTGGATTTATGGTTGCGATTGACGCGACTTCTTCGAGATTGTCCAAGGTGCCGCGTGCTTTGAGGTCGTGATATTATTTTAAAGGGGACGGGGTAGTGTATGTTTCGGTGAGAGAGTAAATACGAGTAGGTATGAGGAGTCTTATCACACACTGTGAGCATGTAAGCTATCTTAGTGCGTGTGCTAAACGCTCACATATTTTTGGAAAGCTTTTGGAATCGTAAGTCCAGATTATTTACACATCTGTAACACACCACTATTCGGACATCTAAGAGTAGGGTTATGTAGGTAAAGTTGGTCTCATCGAATGTATTGGCGGGCAAGGGTAGTAGGTGTAGTGTAATAAATTCAAACAAAAGCATGCTTAATCCACCTCATGCTAGACCTTACAGATAACAATTTAAGTACCATAATTTCGTTCGGTGGATCCGGTAAGCCTTTAGGCAGCGTCCTAAAGTCTGTGTATGCTCCTGGGGCTTCTTCTATTGGTAGGCCTGGGGGACCGGCTCTTAAGTGCTTTGCTCTGACTGTGACCCGATATTGAGTACTCGGCGATAAGCCTGTTATTGTGTGACGATAAACGCCTGGCTTCACAGTTCGGACCTATGGAAAAAAACATCGTTTAGTACATAGAAAAACCTAAATCCTTTAAAAATAGTTGAAATGTATAGCCTGACCAGGTTTTTTGTGCACCTTCACGTTCACCTTTGATATGGCCACACTAATATTTATCTTTTATAAAGTAGTCAATTTCAATTTTTTGCCAGCTTATTGGATCACTATCATTATTATTCAAGCAGTTGTCAGTAAAAGATTTTTTTTCAAGTTAATTCGCTGGAACCTTGTCTCATTAACGTCATTTTGACGTAAGCAAAAGTATGCTTTGCATAGGGCTTAGCAATTGCGATTGCAACAATATACATATTTCATATCTGTAATACACAAGCTATTTACAGGTTTATACACAGGTCACCGTTACCGAGAGCCAAAAAAACCAAAAAACCAACTCACTTCAACATTATTGACGCAAACGACGTGTTGGTGGTTCGAGTTGGCGGGCAGCCAGGAGATGATGGCCTGCGAGCACGTGACGCCGCTCGCTCGCACGCACGTCGGGCCCATGTTGGCCGTGTCTCGACCAATCACCATCGTGCACGCCGCGTCACGTGACGTGCGACGCGTCGCTGTCACTGAACGGACGCTGATGCGATGAGGCTTTGAAGGTGGAAAAATGTTCATTAAAAACACGTAAAAATACTCGTAAATATAATAGAATATATAGACGCGTTAACTCATCTCGTCGCGAGGTGTGTAGGTGTCCTTGTATTGTAGTCGGCATGATTCGTGAGCACAATCTTTATTGTCGTTAACTGCGCTGTTGATTCACGCGATTTAGTTGGTCAGTCGTGTATGTCGTCTATTGGTCTTAAGCTGTTGTACATTGGCCGAAAGTATACAATATCCCCATCACTAATCATCTGTGCTCACGACTCGTGACGGTTATTATAAGTATGTTTTAACATTTTGTAGTTTATGTCGTCCGCGTAACATGTTCCTATCACTTTTACAAGCACACCGCGTGCCAATATGAGTTAAAGTGTCTATACCAACCTCTATTGGACCTAAAATGATTAAAATGTTCTATTTGTTAGCTTAGACACCGGCATTATTAACGAGAAAAGTTAATTTTGAGTCTCAGTATGTAAATTCAAAAACTGAATTCCCAATAGACCGTGCTAAATAAAATCTAACATTGAGCTAATAGTATCTAAGTGCTCAAAAAGAAGATGAGTTCTAAATTTAATGACGCTATTCTATCGTAATACCTAAAGAGGACTTACTCGATTAGAATCTACGCCTTCGACTAAAGCGCGGGTGCGCTCAGAGGCCTTCACGGTGGTCTTGAGGACCCCGTCGACGTACACGTGGTAGCTCTCGATGTTCGCTTGCTGGACCCCTTCCGGCGCCGTCCAGCCGATCAGCACCGACTTGTTCAGCTGCCTCTCTAGCGTGAGCTGCCGCGGAGCAGGCACTAGCGACGAGAAAAACAGCTCTGCTGTTCAGGTCCGAGGGAAGATCGCGAATAGGAGAGCGGCCAGCGAGGCGAAGTGCGGGTGATATGCGAAGAAGCGTGCGGCGAAGTCCAGTGGAACGGGATGGGGAGAAATGGAAAGGTTCAACTATAGATATCTAGAATGCAGTTCTATGGCAAATGTCCCAAATGCATACAGCCAAATTTGGAAAACAGACTATTTTCAATGACTGAAACTAAGTCTTGAATTTAATACCAATTTGGAAAATAAAATGTCAGTGATTAAGTGTATGAGTGCGTTTAATGCGTTTAGGATTTGCATGCAGATTAGAGAGGTTCTAAAGTTAAAAGAAAACCGTCTCCTTTCTAAACCAACTATGTAGTTATACCTACTAAACGTCTAGTCTATGGACTTGACTGTTTAAAAAGCCAGAAAGAAAAAGTATAGAAACACCACTAGAATTAAGTAATAATGACACGACAATGTTCAGGAGCAAATCTGTTAAAATGAAACATAAAGTTAATTTAACGTAAGCACACAATTAGTTATTTTACGTTCATCTAAAAGGCTGATATCCATGAAATCATGGTCAAAGCCAGTAGGTACAAATGTTAGAAATCTGTAACATTTTATCATAGTCCATTTCTTGGTGCTTTTAGTTCATTCTATTCAACATCAGAAATGATTTGCGTAAATGCATTCCGAACACACAGATTTGCCCATTTTAAATCATATTTCAATAAGAATGAAATGTCTAATGTTTGAAAGATTTTAAATTTCAGAATGTTAGTTTCTACGAATTAAATTTTCGATAGCTACAAGATAATTACCATTGTCATCGTCTTCTGGGCCGTCACTGATGTCGACGACCTCACTGAGGCGAGCCACGTCTCTACTGAGGGAAAGCTCGCTAATGGCAGTCGTATTAGTGTCCTCAGGGTGCATGTTAGCTGCCACCACCTGTGATTGCTGAAAAATATTCAAGGTTATAAGATTGATCTATAAAATTCACGAATGGTCTATGATGGCGCCCTTAGGAATACCCATTACAATTACTTTTTATAGTTAATACTGAGCAAAAAACCTTGCACTGATTACAGTGCAAGATTTAGGCTCGTGACAGCTGATATTATTTTATTAAATTCATAAAGTAGTGTCAGTACCTAAGTAACACCAGATTTAGACACCTGAAAACGAATCGATTTCACACATAAACACTACGTGTTTCCACTGAGTGTACCATTTAAAGTTTCGTAGTCTAAATGGGCCTTTACGGAGTGTTTTCCACGAAACTCATCTTTTTGTTCACAATCTACGTTAACATCTTTGTCCACTTCATTTATAACTGTAAATACATTACCTGGTGGAATTCGATGAGGTCGTCGCCAACGAGTCTCTGGCAGAAGTTCGCTGGAACCAAGCCTCTACGTCCGTCTAACAGTTCTGCATCTAGCATGGTCGCAGTTGGATCCAGTGGGCCCCACACGATCAAGTAGTCTCCAGCACTTATTGAAAGCAAGTCGCCTTCAGGATTGTCGATTCTGAAAATGATAATATACATATTTTTTTTATATTTGCGTTTAACCTTAGAATAACAACACCTAGAACGATAGTTCCCTTCAAAGCTGTCTGTCAAAAGTGAGGCAAAAATATAATCTTTGTGTGCGTAAGATACTTGTATTTACGCTCGAAGAAACGCACACAGAGAAAAAAATAATGTTGCCAATACATTAAAT
>DWIY01000403.1:0-13690 GCA_018248615.1 Erynnis brizo brizo
TGACCATTCTCTTCTCCATGCCTTCCCGGATATCCTCAATAATTTTAAGCAAAGCAGTAGTGGTACTATGGCCAGGTCTAAAGCCAGACTGCAAAGGAGACAGTAATTTATGCTTATAAAGAAAAGAGGATACCTGTTTGTGAGCTGCGGCTTCTAATACTTTGGATAAAAAGGGTAGGATAGAGATTGGTCTATAATGTTTAAGTTCCCGGGGATCAGAGATTTTAGGAAGAGGGACAATGTAGGCTTTGCGCCAGACAGACGGAAAAGTCCCGGAGAACAACGAGAAATTGATAATGTGAGTGATAATAGGGATAACTTGCTCAAGAATTAAAAGAATCATGGATCTACTCACATTGTCGCAACCAACTGCCTTAGACTTAAGAGAGGATATAATTTTCATACATTCATCTACAGACACTGGGGTAAACGCAAATGAGTCAATAATACAAGGTTGGGCAAGTGAAGCAATTTCGGACAAAGTGTTTGATTTAATAGTAGGGTTAGGAGAAGATGCAAAGGAGAAATGAGAATTTAAATCATTTAAGGAGAAGGTGGGTGCTTGAAGGGCATGTGAGGATTTGCCTACGCCTATTGAATTTAAAAATTTCCAAATATCAGCAGAAGAAGAACTTGAAATATTGTCATAAATATACCGTCGCTTAGCTGCTCTCACCACCTGATTACACCTGTTGCGTGCTACTTTGTACAAGCGCCAGTTCTCGTCACATCTGTCATGCTTGTAACGGCGAAAAAGTTTATCACGTCGCGACATTGCCATTCTCACACCACGAGTAATCCAGGGGGCTGGTGGTCGTTTTACCCTAACAGCTCGAAGAGGTGCATGCAAATCAAATAATTTTAAAACAGCACAGTTAAAAAGAGAGATTTTATCATCAACAGACGTCGCAGCAACTACATCTGAGAAGTCAATGCGGTCAGCATCAGCTTTCAAAGCAAGTTTGTCGATCCCCGCAAAGCTGCGCATCCAAACGATCTCAGGTTTTCTCTTGGGGGGCTTAAGTTTGTATGAAAGGTAAATTAGGTCATGTCTTGAAAAACCAGGTGCTTGTAATTGGCCATAAGTAAGAACATAGTCAGTAGAAGATATAAATGATAAATCAAGACAAGTATCAGCTGATTGAAGATTGTGATGAGTAGGAGAAGTAGAGAGAAGAGATAAATTGACAGATTTAATTAAATTGAAAAGTTTGGATGATCTGGACGAAGCAACGCACATGTCTGTGTTAAAATCCCCCATAATTATGATATGTGAGTACTCCGAGCAGAATGACTCCAGGACTTGTTCCAAGCCAGAGAAATAATCGGCAGAAGGAGGACAGTAAACCACTCCAAGTGCGACCTTGGTGCCCCGTACCGTGACTTCAAGAAAAATAAACTCACAAGAAGAGGAAAAGGAAGGAGGAGATAAGGCAAGTACAGTGTAAGGGATGTTACATTGCAGGTAAATTGCAACCCCACCACCACCCTTGCCAATACGGTCATTGCGAATCAGTACATACCCAGGAAGGCAGTAGGAGACGGAACTTAAAGATGGCTTCAACCAACTTTCGGATATCAATATAGCGTGAATAGAGGAAGCGACATTAAAGGTATCAAGGAGGTCTGTGTGGTGGGAAGGGATGCTCTGAGCATTGAGGTGACACACGTTGAAGGCGCAGGTAGAGCTGTTTAAGGCGCCCTGCAGCAAATTACCTAGCGTAAGAGGCTCATCATTAGACTCATCACTTATAATTGAACTTGAGTTAAGAGCAGAATAAAATGATTCTGTATCAGATTCATTAAACATTATACAATATTATATATATATTATATTTGTATATTTAAGAAAACAAAAAAAAATAAAAGTAGTAATAGGAAATAGATAAGAGATAATTAAATATATAATTTTATAGGGAAAAGAAAAAGATTTAAGTTTCTTGATTTAACTGCATGTCCCGTCAGCAAGTAGGAATTACAACATACAACAAAAGAAATAACAATAACAAGAAGTAAAGAATAATGTCCAGTGAAACATTAGCTAGAATAAAATCACTCATACAATTATTTTATAACCAAAGGCAGAAAAGCAGGAATCTAAGTACATTCACAACTGACACATGACGTTTGACATTTACCATTCATTTGACAATCATTCATTTGACATTTGACAACTGGAAATAATTTAATTTTTACGTTTTACGAGTGATATAAACTAGATAAATATACCCTCTATAATATTAATAAACAAAGTAAACTATAGTTTGAGGGTATAGGGAGACAGTACTTGCGGACTTTGAGTTTGTTATTTCTTGCACCTTGCAGCTCGCTTAGATTTAGACTGAGGGTGTGAATGGACAGTCGTCGGCGTTGGAGAAGGAGAACCAGAGCTGGACTGTTCACAAACATCCTGCTGATCCTTAACAGACGCAGGGATAGCGTTGAAATCCTCCTCCGACGAAATACGGTGCCTGGAACCGTCCCCCAGCTTAACCCAGATGATGCCATCTGACGTCCAACAGTGTCTCATTCCGAATTGTTGTCGTGCTTTCATGAACAAGGACTGGCGATGTCGCGTAAGGAACTCGGACACAACATATGAGGTTCCTTTGAAGGCTGCTTTCTTCTTCCAAACTGAATACTTGTCCGAGATGTCAAGAAAGCGCACGAGTACGGGACGAGATTTTCCTTCGCTGATGGAGCCAAGACGGTGACAAGCCTTGAATTTGTCACAGGAGAAGCCACATAAACCAAGCTTTTCGCAGAAAAGCTTAGCTATATGCTCACCTAAGTTGTGTTCGACGTCCTCCGGAATGCCACTAATAAGAAGATATTTTCTCCGGTGTCTCATCTCACTGACTTCAACAGTTTGAGCAATCTCAGCAATTTGTTTGCGTAAAAGAGTCAGAATGTTCCATGTGTGGGTTTTAAAATCTGAGAACTCTTCATGCAGTCGTTGCAGAGTTAAGCTACCACGAGATGCAGTCTTGAACTGGGACTCAAATTCAGTGAACTTCTTCAACAAGGTGGATTCCAAGGCTTGTTGTGTCTCCAATATAGTGGAATAGTTAGTCATCTTTAGTTCGTTAGTGGACTATTATAGTGTGCAAAGGTGGTATGAGTAGGTAGACAGGGCAATGCAGTGTTAAATGGTAATTACTGCATGGATCTTTTCACAAACACTTGTAAGTAATAATCTGATATTAATCTACAAATTTATAAACTTTTACACTGTTATTCAGGCTTTAAACGATTTAATTAAAATTAAGTTTTAAGAGCACAATGGTACTTTTTCTTTGTCTACCGCCCAAAAAAAAAGCGTTTTAAAGCGTTTCTTTTATTCAACGTTATTGGTTATAACCGAATTATTATGCTGATACTGGATAATGATATTCTTTTTGCGATGGCGCATTATCTTACATCTGCTTACGTAAAGCCGAAAGAAGTCTTGTTCAAAATAATTACCGAACCATGACACTAGAACATGTCTGCTCACAATGTCAATGTCAGAACGTCAATTATGTAAAAATACTTTGGTGTGGCTTGGAGCTTGTATTCATGTTAAATTTTAACTACATTTTGTAATTTTAAATACATGAAACTCATCAAAAAACATGCCACGCACACTACCATAAGTTTCAGTACTTTGACATGCACACATAGACAAACATGACGTGTCATGTACATTCCGTTACGTTACGTTACGTGTCAAATTCAAATTCCAATAAATTATAACAGGTCTATTTGAAAAGTAGTATTTGAAAAGGTCGCAGGTCGAAAACGTTTTGTTTTTTTTTTTTGAAACCGGCCTTATCTTACAACTTTTTCTATTTGCAAGTTTTATGTGATCAGTTGCTAACAGGAAATCTTTGTTATCCTCAATTTTTGAGTATGAGCATTGTTATTGAAATTTTGCCTTCCTAGAAAATATGTTCAACAGAATTTGTGGTACCTACAGCTTGGTCTCATGGCCTCGTCTTGCTTGACATAAAAGGCAATTATACACCTTATTTTCTGCCTGAAAGTCTGTTCCTTTAAATCAGTCCTAAGAGGTTTTAAAAAGTCGATGAGTATTTTTGATGAAAGTCTCTTTTACATAATCTTTTAACCGGTTACCGGTTCCATTGAATTACACTAACTTCCTTACTTTAGGCAAAAGCGACCACGTTTAAGCAAAAGGAGTACAAGCCGCACTCCGACCAGGTGAACTGACGACCCGGAGAAGACAGCGGGAAATTAGGGGCGGCCTACGTCCAGCAGTGGACTAGCAAGGGCTGAAAGAAAGGAAGGGAAAAATATTATCTGATTCATATCTAAAGATACGTCAGTTAAATGATTCTGTCGGGCCACGCTAGACTGATGAAAGAAACTGCCAGTAACCCTATAAAACCATTATTATTTTTATGATCGTGTCTTTTGCTGTTACTTGACAAGGGTAAAAGAAATTCCTAAGCTACTTTGCTCTGAAATGTTTCTGCATTTAACTAGAGCTCGTCTTGACCATTAGCTTTTAGCACTCAGGTCTGGCTCGTAGCGTTTATTTTGCTCTCGTTTTAGTAACAGAGAAAGTTTATGAGAGCGGCAAGCAAGCGTCAAACGTTTCTTGTTTGTGTTTATACCCAATGTACTCGTATTTAACTGTTTCTATTATAACTTATTAAATTTCTAAAGATTAGACCTTGATCATTAAAATTATGGACGTTTTATTAACTAATAGAATATATTTTATTACTTGTTTGGTATTTAAAATATTGTTAAAATTATTTTATTAAAAGTAGGCAACGCGTGGGTTCAAATATCAAATTTCAAGCAAATCCAGATTTTGGAACAAACCTTTAGTGCGAAAGAAGTAGGAGTATAAGGAGGTCTGGTCAAATGTTCGTTACTTTAAATTACACAAGCAAGAGGCAACGGTCTGAATCTATCTGGACTAAATGTTACTAAAATATTGCATGACTTTTTATTTAAAACCTTGCGCCAAAAATATTTCATTTTAATAGTCATGACAAACTACGAGTAGGTACTTTAAGTACTAAGTTAATATGATATTTTAATTTGTTACAGGTTGTATGTGAGAATCGTTAGGCAAGAAAAGTAGTGTAATAGAACTCTTGTAACAATCCAACGGGGTGGAATGGTGGCGGCGTGTTCGCGGTGTCTAGTTGATGTGAGTATGCTTCTCCAAGTTCTCCATACGTTATCGATTACGTCATTACGGTAGTCATTAAAACCGAATGGCATCCACTTGATCCGTAGACAAAACAAGAATTGTGTACCGGTTTGTATGCAAAAGTTATGTAACGCAGATCATAATGATTGTGAATGAAGCCGATTAATTGTTATTAACTGACTTTGTGATAATATTAAGTAGTTTAGTCTGCATGGTACTTGTAGACTAAAATGCTTCTAATTGATGTAGTGCACTAAATAAGGCTGTACAAGAGAACGAAAAAGTCTTCGGTTCGGACAGTGGTCTATAGTGGCAAGACACATTGCTCAGACACTGGTGCATCAGATTGACAAGACGTTTCATATTTTACCTGTTTGTGAAAAGCATGAGATAATTGTGTGACAAAATGTTACAGCGGCTTGTGTTTACGCATGCTACCGAATTTGTCATAAAATTATTTACGTCCGCGGTACGCAAACTTTAGTTTTGCTTGAAGGTTTCAAAGTTTATTGGACCTTCACTGCGAATAATTACATCGATGGGACTATCCTTGCGTAACGTTACGTGCGCATGCCAGGCCTGCCTGACTCGTTTCCGCTACGTTCCCCTATCTCCTCTAGTGCCGCGAGGTTGGGTTAAACATTAGTTCACCGCTTTAATCCTTCTGGGAAAGTTGTATTATCAACTCTAGACAATGTGGATTTTCTGTTCCTTTTTCTCTTGGTGATTTTTTAGACTTGAGCAGTTTAATTGGATATAGCGACAACGTTACGCATTCGGTCTGTGGTTAAATGAAAAATATTTTATCTACCTTCAGATTTGTTACTACTTAAAAGCGAAATGAATGAATTTTACTTCAAGTGTATTCGTTAATGTTCTTCATACAAAAATGTAATCAGCACAAACTTTTATAAAATTGATAAACCTTGTCCAGTTTCCATATTAAAGGCATTTGAAATTGTTTTTCCTTCCAAAGTCGTTGGAAAAACACGCAGTTTCGCACAGCATAGAGCCAAGTCTTCGCTTACGAGAAACTAGGCTACATTTAATATTTAAACGCTACTTCGGAATGTGTCAGACTCACTAAAGTTCAAGGCGGTGGGAATGGATTTTACGGAATAGTGAACTCTGAAAATATTAATAGACATTACGTTGTCTGGAAAAGTTCATTGTATTGTAATTTTAACTCTTTGGATATATTCTTACAATTACAAAAGGTACAGTAGGTACTTACCTATTATTTCTCTAACTTTCATTAGTTATTGTCATGATCCAAGTAAAATTTCTTGCTTCACAGAAATTCATCACATGAACGAAATTCACGCAAAAAAATTTGCCCTGAATTTGCTTCGCGGCCGTAATGATGTACCGCCTATGGAACGGACAGATGGGAGTTCAAAAGTTCAAAACTTTATTACTATTATACACCCTAATGTTATGTAACGTACATACATTATGTTTTCGCCAGGTGGTAACAATTAGCCCCAAAGTGCTTTTACCATACTTCAAACAGTCAAGTTTGTTTTATGTTTCATAATTTTTCTTTTCTCCTTACTTTTCTATTTTCACCTCAACCGAAGCAACGTTTCTACTTTATTCATCAGGTTTGCTTATTGCATAGATTCAATCGATTCAATTCGCTCTTTCCGTCCGTTAAAGTAATTGGTATTCATTGTCCCACCTACAACAGTTGTTTCAACCTTGTCGCGTTACGTGTACACTGGGACATCGAAATTGTTATTTTCGCGTTCCAGAGGTTTTAATATCATTGAAATTTCTTCATCGGTTCATCATTCTTTGCCATAGTTCTTGGACGATTCGGAATTCGTGAAAAATAGATGCGTTTAATACTTAACTAATTAGTTATGATGAGCAATCTAGTGACGAGACTACATAACTACATTCTTAGTTGACACTTTTTCCAATGACCTATTCACACCTTTCTAGCGACTGTGAATCACGCCGATGCGAATAGATTGTTTGCAAATTGTACGCAGTGTACAATTAAGTTCATTACCATAATGAATGTAATTAGCGGCACGCCCCAAGCGTTTTTCACTGAATCTCGGCAATTACGTCCTGGTTTTTTTTCGATCTTTCTTATAATCGTTCTTAGTCGTTAGTAGTTACATATTTTGCATCGTAAAGTATTTGCATGTAAAATTTGCATGTTCCTTATGTCCTTAATGTTTAATTTCCTTCGTACTTACATTTATGTTCACAGTTAAAGTTTTGAAATCTTATGACACGGTCACAAGTTATTATAGGTATTAAGAATAATATTTATTAAAAACATTGGCTGAATGTAATTTCTCTTCCATATTTGCTCTGATGTCAAGGGTCTCACCCTTCCGGTATATTAACGGTGGGTAATTGTCCGTAAGAAGACTCCGGCACATAGTTAATTAATATTCGCAGCGCGTGTGCCTAACTGTTGTTCTGTTGTATTAGGCCCCGTGCTCCTTAGTAAATGTTTAAACTGCTACTGTAAAATTTATTACACCTCTGTATGGTTCCTTAAAGGCTGTAATTTGCTTAAGTGGATAATTAAACACTGCTAAGTGTTTGTTGACACGTGGCAAACTAAATCTTTGAAACATTTTGTTTTAATCTAATAAAGTCTAGTATGTGATCGCTCATGATTATGAAAATCTTTACGACATTGGATTATGATTCAATCTAAATACAATGTCAAGTGGTTACTTAATCCATTAATATTTATTAGGTCTAGTTCTAGAACAAGGTATACACACATACCTAGTGCCTTAGTTGCCAATTGCCATACCCATTATGCGATACGATATTTAAAATACCAGAAGGCTTCTTTTGTAGTAACACAAGCGATTAGCTTTATGTTTGTTGATTTAATATTAGCTATTGTGATAAAAAAATATTGTTTAAGTCGACCTTATGCTCGCATTCATGATTTTTCTTAGTTCTTCAAAGTTTTTCAATAACAGATTGAATAGCTAGCCAGCTAGAAACAAAACAATTCCCCCGCATGGCAGTCAGTGCTATACATTCAATGTCAAAGGCGATTAGAATCCCATTTAGCGTACAATTGACTACGACAGCCCGTATCTCCCCTGTCCACGAGTCCACAGGTCATACGAGTTAATGAAGTGACTATCTCGACAGTACACGTCCTGTGGTCCTTTTGCTCTCGACGCAGAGTAGGTTCGTATTTTGTTCGTTAGGTGACAGTAAAATATGATGATCGTAATCTTTCATGATGGGTTGTGTGCGCAGTGCGATTTTGTTTGCTATTTTTTCAACAATGTCTATTGCTATTTGTTTATCGTTAATTTGTTAATGAACTGAATGTGTTGTTTGCTTATCGATCAAAATGATTGCTTTTATTTTTTCCTTCGAACAACGATGATGTTTTGGAAAAATTGTTCTTATGGATTTATATTTGTACCTACATTATTTTTTGGTTTCAAATAAACGAATCTTAATTTCTTGTTAATTATAAGTGTAATAATATGTTTTAGTTTAAAAGGAATACAAATAAAAACACCTTTCTTCCTTAAAAGTTATCTTTATCAAAGGACTTTGAGACCAGGAGAGCATACTTACGAGCTTTGCTAAACGTAAGCTATTTTCCGACAACGGACATTGTCGGAGGCTTAATAAAGCGGCTAGAGGGGCGTTGCGTATGTCGCAAAAGGGGTCTAATCCGGCCTTGTTTTATTCGCTAGCCGCCAGTCTGTTGACTTTTGGGTCCTATGTTTGATATCCAAATATTAACTTGTAGTGATCTCTAAGTTCTTTTTTTGGAATCAAAAATTGTGTGAGTTTATTATATTGATTGGAAGATGTACGTCTACGTATAAAGCGGTGCAATTATACACATATTTGTATTTGTAGTTCGTAATAATTCTCATATGTCGCTTAAGTTTAAGGTTGGTAAACATCCATAAATAGTCGGATTCACGCTTACTAGTCTAATGCATTTCTAAATATATCTTTATAGGGTTGTTGCTCTTTTGTTATTCCTCCTGTTATTATTCTAAGACATGGTAGATTTGATTTAGACACACATATCGAAAATATAACATCCTTTGGGTTTTAGCGTGCAAGTGCCATTCATGTTATTCAATGTAAACAAGAAAACCGTCACACCGACACTTTTGGACTTACCACCATTTAGTTATCATAGTCGGTACATCTGTCCCGTTTGAGGCCAGATGTGGTCGCTTTTGTGTTAAAGTAGCCATTGAATATTAGGTGACTTTATTCCTTGTTTTCTAAGATATAATAGCAAACTGACTTCTGAACAGGTGTCGCACAAGGTTCCACACTTAGTCTGATATATGACACTACTTATTGAACTTCACTTATAAGAAGACAATATTGAAGCCCTTTACGCTATCATCTGATATATCGGACATCTGTTTAGTACATCAGGACCCTGTAAGTGCATTAGAAAGCGTCAACCCTGTTTATTTGTGCTCGGACAAGTGATGTTTACATCAGCTGAACGAGCAGCAAGGGACGTTTACAGTAAAGTTTATTCACCTCACATATGCTAAATGAAGTGTGCTACTGTCATGAAAATATTTATAAAGAGGGAGCTGAACCCTCTTGAACCCTCTTGCTTGATGCTGTGTTTATGAAAAGGCGTCAAAATTGGTATCTAAAACGCACTTAAATATCGAATGCCTTCGACAAATTTTTAAAGTGTTTATGTTGGCTTTAATATTAGGTACCTGTTTCAAATTAAGCTTTTATTGCATCAATAGCAAAAAAAATGAGTAGATTAAATTGCCTTCTTGATTATTACTTCTTCGAATATCCAGTCGAGTTAAGAAATTTAAGAAGTTTTCTAGTTTGGAATTTAATGCCTGAATAAATTTTTGCGGTCCGCCGACACGTTTAGCGGTTACGAAACGAATTCCTTGAGAACCTACGGTTATTTGATTCAATGAAATAGATAAGTATAGTTAAATTAACGTAGTTGTGAAAATTTTGGTTATTTCAGCGATCTGAGATTTTAATGCATTGGGCCCCAACACTAATACTCTTAATTCTTTAAACACAATTAGCTCCTTAGTGAAATCTATTTGATTTCAAGATTTTCGATTGAATTTCATTTTAATATCAATTGTGTGTTCGCCAGCAACTGGAAGTGTGTGTCGAATAAATTGTTGCTTCATTTGTAAGACGTCATTACGAAACAATGCTGAAGGCGTGTCGCCGAACGACAGCAAGAATAGTATATGACATAATGTCACGTTGTGTTTTATCGTGCTTAATATGAAAAACCATTAAGTTTATAGAAGAAAGGATATTACTTGTAAATATCTTTCGTACAGTTCAAATAAATAATACTTGTCTTAAATTGCGGTTACCAAAGTTTCTTTATTACTATCAAGTTTTATAAATATTGAACAGAAAAGCGATTTACGAGGATCAGTGAATAATATTCACGAATTTGTATTTAACTTCCATTATATTGAATATTTATGTTCTTATATCGTCCCAATTATATTCCTCCATCGCTACAAGACACTATCAAGTCAGTAATTTAACGTCTTATCAACAAATAAATTAATAGATTTGTTATTGCCAATTTGCCGGAGTCGTTGTATACCTAGTTTCATAGTTGGCAGTTGTGTCGCAGTAATCACTACAATTTCGTCCACCAATTGAAGCTGATATCCGAGTATTGGGCCGTTGACCCAGCTTTGGTGCCTACCCTTTATTGATAGCTGGTCATTTTATTAGCTCCTTATTGGCAGTAATGTGACCTTTAAACCTCCTTTGATCTCATTCTTCGCCGTCTATAGAGCTCGAACTCTTATTTCGTTCCTTAATGGCAATATAAACTTTTCTTGGCTTGTTTTTATTATTTCTTTTTTATTTTTAAGTTGACGATGATTTAAAGTTTTTAATGCCCATTATTTTTTCCATAATCTTTCTTCAATTTTGCCACCTATTTTGATTTCATTTTTCTTAGCAGTTATCAAAAATCTGATAAATAACTTTTCTTATCTATAACTTTAGTATGTTGGGATTGAGATTAGTAATTTCTACAAATTATTTATACGGATTTATTACCATCCCAAATGTCTATTTACAATTCAAACTGTTTCCATGGCTCACAGTGTTTTTTTTATAGCTGAATCGATTATCACTTATCTTATGGGTCGTTGTTCCTAGCCTATTGGCGTATAAAATAGGTCACTTTGCGTAGGCGTTTACGTGATGGAGTGATTTTTAAAAGCCTTGCTTCAGTAAGTATTTTCCCTTTTTAACCAGATGTTTGTATTAATCTGTAACTGTTACGTTGGATTAACGGCCGAAGTTGATAACCGATATGCATTGAGGTTTATACTGTTTGGTTGTAAGATACTTTAAAATCCTACTCTATACCTATATTGTAATTTCTTTGAAATAACAAATGTTGCACGGCATCCAAATATCATTTAGGTGATCCATGATCTGAGGATCGGTTTTTAATTTCCAGTTTAAGTAAATCAATTCAATTAGATAGCATTAAATCAGTAAATTACATGCATTTACTGTTGTTCTTATAAAAATATTTCACGTTAATATTTCGAACAGGTATAGGAATTCAGTCGGTAAAAAATTATTCTATTTATAAAGAACTATTTGAAACATTTGGATCTGACACGATCTGATCCGCTGTTGGGATTTGAGATCCCAGATCCCAGTACTTATCATCCCATTTTCTACTGTTCCAAAAGAAACTAGTCCAATTTCATCACCAATGTTGTTGCCAAATAAATGATTAGTTACTAAAGTACCTAATATTATTTATTGCCCTAAGCTTTTTATCGTTCACGAATAACGACCTGCCCTTTCGGAAACCATTAACTTTTCAGCTCATAAAAACGGAGGGAACGCACGGATCGGGTTTTATTTTTGACTTCGCAGCGTAACGACCATATCAGACTTCTATGTTTTTGCGTTAAACGTCTACATTTTCCAACTATTTGTTTCAAGGCTGCTGTAAAGTAGTTAATTTACTTTTTGTGATTGAAGCAGATTATTTAATATTATTATTAATCTTGCCATCTTTAACATTTCATCTTTCCCATATCTTATACTCCATTGCATCTTTAAAGTTTAGTGCTGAACTCTGCCCGGTCCTGGGCGTAATGAATCCAAACCAATTCAGGTGCATTACTTCATCTGATCGGAATACTACAGCTTGTAAATATTCCTTTAAAGTGGTTGCCATTTAAAGTCCTCAAAACTTCCATCAATATACGATTTATAATAGGCACCGTTTTGTTATCAATTTTAGTAAACGCCTGCCCTAATGTATTCGTGCTGGCAGCCATTTTGATAAAAATAAAATTTAAAGTCATTCGCACATAAAGCAGCGAATTTAGTCATTCATATTTGTCACACGCCCTATCGAGAACGGATGCTGGGTGTAGCGAAAATTCAAGATAAAACACTGAGTTCTGTTGGGTCCCCTTTGTAATTGGGTCAACAAGTTTCGCGCCGTTTACAGTGCCTTAGTTTTTTAGTGGTTTACATTCAAAAGGTGAGGTTGAGTACAATATATTTTTGGATCTCTTTTTTTTACTTGCATATTACGAGTAGTTTCGCTTGCATCTATGCTTGCTTGTTTCTATTTAAGGCCAAAATACCTGATAAAGATCTTATTTGTATTTACCAAGGACCTATACAAAAGTTTAGTTAATAATCAATAATGAAACATCGTATCTAATTAACCTGGCCTAATGTTTGCGTAGTTGCAGTTGTCATAAAATGCACATTGACAATGACTGCTTTTATGGTTCCCAATGAGGAAGGACAGTAAGGCTTCTTTTTTATTTTTTAAACTAAAGATAAATTTATATCTTAATTCAATATACCTATTGAGCACGAAACCTAACAGCTCAAGAATTGTTGAGTTTAAACTATTAACACAGCAACACCAATTCAGTTTCATTTCTATTAAGATAATGATTATTTCTTATTACGGTTAATGCGGTTACAATTGCGGTATTCCTCGATACCGACTTTTAGTATCATCTAAAGTTTCTAAAGCAAAGCGGAACCAGGAAACTTTGAGAAGAGCAAACTACGAGTAGGTATAAAGTTATAACTTTGTTCAGAATCAGTAGAATGTTCCGGGCAACATCTCTTCGTTCGGATTTCTTTAAATTTTAGTGGGTAATCAGTAATTTTCTTTACTTATAATATGTATGTTTGCGGATTGCTTTTACCTGCTGTCATATTTTATTTAAAGTTATTATAACTTACGTTACTCCTTCCGCTAACATAACAATTTCCAGTTTTAACTTCCTCATAGTAACTATTCAGTGCAAGTTTTAATTAGTAACTTGGTAAATAAGTAACTGCAATACATTACTTGGTAACTTACATTTAAGTTACAAGATTGCGAATATTGCGATCACTCTTCGTCGCACTAATCTACAATTTGAATCTGGTTAACAAATATCTGTTTTTCAATCACTCCTAATGATGTAGGTATTCACTAACATTATATTCTACTAGCTGACCCGGCAGACTTCG
>DWIY01000404.1:0-13686 GCA_018248615.1 Erynnis brizo brizo
CACATCACCATTTATTTATCAGCAATAACTTGCAACACTGGCACTGTAAGTTTACTGCATCGAATTAAATGTCAAGGTATAGGTACTTTTGATTGAACTTTTTCCGAACTATCAGCATGGGCGTATTTAAAAACTATTTTTTGATACGAGGTCGATAAAGCCTAGTCATCCCCCTATTATATCGCAAGTAAATTATTCCGGGGTACTCCTACTCTTGCTACGCCCATTCAGGCAGCTTAAGCAGATGTAATGAATAAAAACTACATAACATGTAAATTTAAATATTTTTATTTATAATTCATTTAACTATATTATATTATTACGACGTGCCCGCGTGAATAAACATTATTGTGTTATATTGCTTGTCAGTAAAGAGAACTTAAGGTAAAGTACAATTTTATAGAAAATATTGCGAATCTACGTTTTAAATTACAGGTGTATGGCACAAACTATGGTACAAAATGTACAGGATAATTAATTATAGCTATACATAATTAGTCTAGTATCACTTTATTTAATGATATAGCAGATGATGCAGCTGCGTCGTGACGATAGAGATCAGGAGCAAATATCCCAGTAAACCTGTAAAGCAGAAAAATAACGTGTTAAAAGCTGTGAGCCGTTATGAATTGAAGTGTTTATTTATATTATTGTATCATAGACATTAATTAATATTGACATAAAGTGAAATATTATAAAATATGGCGGAGTAGCGTCGGTAACGGGAGACTTTTGTCTAGTAGTGGACAAAGGTCTGAAAGGAAGGAAGAAATAAGTGGTGGTGGTTGCAAAAACTACTATGCTCCAGGCATTTGCCTGTTAGGAAGACAATTGATTTGAGATTATAGAAGCAGAAACAGTATTTTTTCAGCATTAGGAAAGAGTAGATAATGTAAAATCCGTAACGTGCTAACGGAAATAAATTACAAAATCAGTATCGCACCTATCGGATACAAAAATGTGTTAGGGAGAGAAGAGCCAAAGCGTTGGTAAATAGTACTTTTTATTCGTAATTTTAAAAAAGTCCCAACTTACGCAAAGAATCAGAAGCTTTATCAAAAATAGGAGCCCGGTATTCGTCCGTTGACTCCAGGAACTGGTAGATAGCTTTGAAGCCGGTGCCGTCCAGCCTATCGTTGGATCTGAACGTAACTTTGAAGAAATTCCTCTCAGACTCCACGTGGAATTCTTTCATCTGGCCACAGTATCTACCGTATCTATTGTCTTCAGTCATGTAGTTAGAAAATTCTACGTAATCGCTCGCTGATACTGCTTCGCATCTGGAATAGACATATTAAGAACGTAAATAACGTGTTTGCTCAGCAAAAAAATTTTGATGGTAATATAGAAATAACGTGATTTCTCGACAACAAAAAAACATAACAACAACACAAACACAAAACAGTAGTACCTAATGGACAAAATCTTACTATGACATAATTCACAAAATGTGGGTCCTATTAATTACGAAAATCAAGCAATGGCACTTGCTAGTAATTTTACTAAATACTTAAAAGTAGTGTGGCAAGAGATATTTTTACACTAGTATTATTGATAGAACAATAAAACTTAAAGGCAAGACCAAATAATTTCTTATAATTCCCATTAGTGAATAGTTTATTTAAACAGTATACTTACGGCAAGACGCCTTCCACATCAAAATTGGTGAAGTGTAAATGCACTTTCTCAGTCTGGCCGCCATGGAAGAAGTATGAGCACTCAGTGTCCCGAGGATATGGCCCAGGAGAATTAGGCGATGCAAATGTCCCATTTCGAGCTTCAGTACTGTTGTACACGAACGCGCATGGAAACTCCTTCAGTTGCCTTCCGGTTGTTATGCCGAAATCTGTAATGAGAAATATTATATACATTGCACTATAATAGGTCTCCAAATATTTGAATCCAAAAACTTCTATCATTTAACTTTTAAATCAATAAAAAGCTCTTGGTACAATTTGTACATATCATACATAATGTTGCTGTTTAATTTTTGTATAAGTAGTCTTTCTGAGTAAGTAACTATAATAATATCTATTTAAATAAGTTTTAGAAATCCAAATATTTTGAAATCCAAATCAGTCAGGAGACGATTAAAGCAGAGGTGAGTACTTTTAACAAATATATTTACAAGGATATTTGGGTACTCAACATTCGGAACGATTTGGCAAAATATTGTTGGACAACTCATACGCACAAGGCTTTATGGTCTTCGTAATTCGAAACGTCATTATTCACACTTAGAAACCTAACACCTAAGTCAAAGCAAGAACAATTTTCCAGCGACTTATTATTTTCCCCTCGACGATATTATATCGTAGAGCCAGAACATAACAGAATTGCACTGCAAATATTCACAGCGGGATGCTAATTTATCAGATGTGCATAGTTTACTTCTATGCCCGTGTACATATTTCAGGCCTAGCGAATGTCGCATCCCCGTTAATATTCATAGCTAATCCCCGGGAATAATTAGGTTTGTTTGCAGCAAAGTTTACTCGCGTACCCAATATGGTTGGCAATATTGATGTTGAAAGTTTGAGGCCTGTGTGCGAAGTTTGCTTCCATCCATTAGAGTTAACACCCTTGAGTGTAAATGCCTTTATAACTTCCTATATAAGTCCTAAAAATACTATCCTAATCTTAACGGTAATGTTTAATTAGTGCCCAAATAGCAATACATATATTTTTTTAACTCTAATGCTTGTCTGAAATATTTTCTTTAACTTAAATTTCGTTCTTAGTTCCATCATAGCAGTGAGATGTAAATGAATATACGTAATTTAAAAATCAATGATTTCTTACTAGAATTACTGTAGCGATGAAAGTATTACTAAATAAAGCACAGAAAGGAAAGAAAAGAAGGGGTTCTTCTAGTAAAGAAAAAAAAATGTAAGCGTACAAACTTACTTTCCACAAATGAGTACGATATCTTGAACCCCCTTGAATGCCTCGAAGATTGTGTGCCTCGAAATTCCAGCATTAGTTTGGGTCCATTAGACATGATCGGCTTCGGAAGATCGGTTCCGCAAAATGTATCCACTTTCTCCAACCTTCCATCCACGTTTACAAAAGCTTGCAAGGAGTCGACGTTCGTGCAGCTGAAATTGACAAAAGAATTTCATTTTAATATTTTTAATGCCCCCAATGCCCCCAGCAACTGTAGTGCCCCCGCCAAGACGAGACAATCGAGGCGAAGGCCTAAGTATTAGTCTGCTCTACGCCATGGATCATGGCTCTATGGCTCTACAAGTACAAGGAAAGCCGTGATCCATGATAAAAATAAAATCTTACAAAGATGACGAAGATAATTACAGTTAAATGTGGAAAATATTATCTGTGCCGACAATGTGCAGTCTACTTAACAAATCAATAATCCGATAAAGGATAAAAAGGTTTCCGCTGTAAAGTTGTGATCAGTGGATGGATACAAGCAGATGCAATGCTCTAATTTGCTCATATTGTGCGACAGTATTGTCAATTCATATTGCTTGATAAAGGTTTGTATAGGCTGCGCGAGCATTGTGATTAATTATTAGCACTTATGTACCTATTAGGTACTAGCTGACCCGGCAGACTTCGCTCTGCCAATAAAATTATTTTGACTATTATCCAAAGTTTTTATGCATGTTTTATACATGACATAAAACCTTCCTCTTGAACGACTCTATCTATTAAAAAAACCGCATCAAAATCTGATGGGTATTTTTAAAGACGGGAAGCGACTTTGTTAACTTTGTTTTATACTATGTAGGTAGTGATTTTGTTAATAAATTATGTCCTTACTCCAAGGAACCGTCGGCTGGTTTGTGTAAGAAGAAATCTTGAAATATTAATCTGACTCTTTCTTTCCCTCTCCCGAAGAACTCGTAGTGGCAGTGGGTGTTTGGTGGATATGCAAGAGGATAGTGCGGCGACGTAAGGGTTCCATGCTTCGAACCATCGCTGTTGAATTCTTGGTGGCAAGATGAAGCTGGAATAGACAGAAAACAGCTTTTTAAAAAATGATTTTACACAGTTTTATACATTATTATTTGTCATAAAATAAAAATATTAATAATTTTTTTTATAAAATAATTATTTTATGTTGCTTGAAACGGAACGGACAGAAATCGAATTGCGCCAATCGCGCATGCGCGCCGGTATGCCAGCGCTACGTCAATATC
This sequence comes from Erynnis brizo brizo, assembly GCA_018248615.1. NCBI lineage: Eukaryota > Metazoa > Arthropoda > Insecta > Lepidoptera > Hesperiidae > Erynnis > Erynnis brizo. The sequence goes on from DWIY01000404.1 coordinate 4,164, forward strand.
TCGCGTTTCGGTTTTGCATTGAAGTTGAACAGAGTGTAGACCGAAATTATTTTTATTTTTATTTACCACAAATTTAGTGCATTTATTCAGTAAGTTGTTTTTATAATAATCGTGTACTGTTACTCAAAATTGTCTGTAGGCGGGCAAAAAGTATACACACCATCCCTTTATAATTCTTTATCGGTTGCATAATCATAAACGAAACGTTTTACTATTGAGTGACGGTGTCAAAACTATCAGGTTGACAGCTATAAAAAATATGTGATGTCAGATGTGATGAAATCATGATGAAATTAATTGACGTAGGTATGTATAATCACCAACAACAAGTGCGGTTATTTATTTTATTTTACTTGCGTTCGGAGTTTTTGGTTTGTTTTCGGTGCCTTGATTTGATGAAAAAATCAATGTAATGAGTTATCATTAACGATTTTATATTTATACACATCAATTCTAAAGATGAAAAATTCATTCATGTATTTGAGTTTCGGTTGTGTTATTATTTGATAATCATATTTAAATAGTCTAGTAGAATGGCAGACTTTACTCCTTTTTTCGTTGATAGAGCCAAAGGCTCTCGTGCATCTTGCAAGGGATGTAAAACTAACTGTCAAAGTGGTGAATTACGGTTGGCAAAAATAGTAGCGAGTCCATATGGAGAGAACCAACAGATGAAATCATGGTACCATGTAGACTGTTTTATGAACGTCCTTCTGAAACAACGGCCAGCAACAAAACGTATCGAATCAATTGATGACATCGGAAACTGGGCGACTCTGACGAAAGATGACCAAGTTTTCCTTCTTAAGAAAATTAATGAAATGGAACAGGTATATGCCCAAAAAAATGATGGCAAGTATACCGCGAAAGTAATAAAAAATGAATCAAAACCGCCAGATAATTCCACTAGCTCTAGTAAGGATGAAACTGATGCAAGCAAGTCCCCTGTAAAGACAGATGACAACAAATTTTCTACATTTATAAATTTGTGTAAAAAAATATCCAGAGTAGATGCCTATACAGAAAAAACTGCTGTTGTTAACAACTTCTTTACTAAAGGCTGTAATGGTAATAAATTTGAAGGAGACCTGGCATTATGGTGTAAGCTGCTCTTACCTCAGGTCTCTAAAAGGGTGTATAATTTAAAAAGTAAACAGCTTGTGAAATTATTCTCTAGAATATTCAACACTGACCATGATGACATGTTAACACACTTGGAGAATGGTGACGTAGCTGATACAATCCAACACTATTTTTCAAAGTCAAGAACAGTACAGCCTGTAAATGAAAGTACTGTAACAATTCATGATGTTGAAGAATTTCTTCAAGAACTAGCGAAACTAACAAGAGAAGAGGAACAGATATATCAGTTTAAAAAAATTGTCAAAAAATGCACTCTTCACGACTTAAAAATGTTAATCAGGTTGATAAAGGGAGATTTGCGAATAAATGCTGGGCCGAAACATATACTAGAAGGTGTACACCCAGATGCTTATCAAGTTTTCCAAACGTCAAGAGACCTTGACATGGTTTTAGAGAGAATATTCTCACAGAGCACAGGAGTAAAACAGAAGGGAGCATCCCTCAAGAACGTACAAGCGAAACTCAGCCTTATGACTCCCGTTCTCCCAATGCTTGCAGAAGCTTGCAAGTCTATAGAGATGGCCATGAAAAAGTGTCCACATGGCATGTTCTCTGAAATCAAATATGACGGAGAAAGGGTTCAAGTCCACAAAAAAGGCAAGGAGTTCAAATATTTCTCGAGAGCTTTAAAGCCTGTAATGGCGCACAAAGTGAGCCATTTCAAAGACTACCTTCCTCAAGCATTTCCAAAAGGCGAAGACATGATTTTGGATGCAGAAGTGTTAATGGTAGATAACACTGGAAAACCATTGCCTTTTGGCACTTTAGGCAAACACAAACAATCTGAGTTTAAAGACGCGCAAGTTTGCTTATTTGTTTTCGACTGCCTGTATTACAATGGGGAGGTGTTGATGGATATGCCAATTAGGAAGAGACGTCAAATACTACAAGAAAACATGACTGAAGTCACAAACCATGTCATGTTTTCTGAACAAAAGCTAATCCAAAAACCAGCAGACTTGGCAAAGATGATCGCGAAGGTGAATATTTATGGTTTCTTTTCTTTGGTTTTTATGGTTAGGCTGTTTGTTTTATAGGCTGTACCTGTAACTCCATTTATGTTGGGCTTCGTTTGTGGAGAACTGTATTTGTATTTTGTGTAAGTACATAATTGTACAGGAGGTAGGGGTACCTAATTAAATTTCTTTATTTATTGTTACATAATATCAGTTTACTATTAGTGGTGCTAGCCCAGTGGCTCAAATTTTTCCACCTATTCAAGGAGCCCATCATTTTCAGAGGAGACACAATTTTGCATCAGGTCATTAATGGTTGGTCATTAAATGATGCCAAATTGCTCAGTACCACCATGCCACATTGTACGTAAACCTACAAATTCTTACATTTTTTTTTACAGTGGGAGTAACTTACCATATCAGATTCTAACTTCCACCTACACCAATAAAATCACTTTTTTCATAAGTGTAACATTGTGTTTCCAGGTACTGCAATTGGGATTGGAAGGACTAGTGCTTAAGGATCTAGAATCAATCTACGAACCCGGCAAAAGACATTGGCTGAAAGTCAAGAAAGATTACTTATTTGATGGAGCAATGGCAGACACGGCTGATCTAGTGGTTCTAGGCGCCTGGTTTGGTTAGTTACCTTCTGTGAGTAAACTAGTTATTTGTAAGGTGTAGAAAATTTCAGTATATTCTTTACATTTTTGTCTATGGACTAGCAATAAATTGTGTAAGATGTTCTTAGATTCTCTAACCTCTTCATGATATTTACTGTTCATTTATATTCACTTATTTAAATTAACTGTAAAATTTGGATGAAAAGCAAATATAAATACTTTCATTTGTATGTCTGCAGCCCAATAGTGGTCCACTGCAGGGTCAGGCCTTCCTTGACAATAAGATGGAATGATCTAAGATGAATGCAGGCCTTACTCCACCACATTGGCTTATAGTGTCATTAAACTAATTATTTTAATCCATTCATATTTTGTTTTAAATTTTACAGGCACAGGCAAGAAAGGCGGAATGATGTCAGTGTTCCTAATGGGTTGCCTTGACAAGCAAAGGAACAAATGGGTGGCTGTAACGAAAGTGCATACAGGCCATGATGACAGCACGTTGGACAGACTCCAGAAGGAATTAGCGCCTCTCATGATAAAGATCTCCCAGGATAGCACAAGAGCACCCACATGGTTGGATTGTAATAAGGGCTTAGTACCAGACTTTGTGGCAAAGGAGCCTAAGAATCAGCCTGTTTGGGAGATTACTGGTGAGGACATTTTTTTTGACACATTTATTTCCTTCTTGTACCTAATTCTAAAAGAAACTCCACATAATTATATCCAGGTCTGTTATGTAAGAAGGCCGGAGTTAATCTTTTCTAAACTCTCATGAACTACATCAGTTAGTTGTAATCATAGTTTTATAAAATTTTATTCTTTTCTACCATTAATTTTTATATCAGAGTTCCAGGCCACCTTATGTTGTCACTGCAGCCCATTGACACCCATGTCCTATGTCAAATAGGGTAAAATTTTATCTCAGCACACTGTGTAGGGACAGTAGGGCTAAGAAAGTGGTGGAAAAGTATATCTTCCATCTTCAAACATAAGCCTTGCTACACTTAACTTAAAATTTACTTTTCTGCATTTTCAGGAACTGAATTAACAAAGTCCAACCTGCATATACCCGATGGAGTCTCAGTACGATTCCCCAGAGTGACAAGAATAAGAGATGATAAAAACTGGGAGACTGCTACCAATTTGCAAGAACTTAGACAGCTGTATATAACATCCAAAGAGAAGACTGATGTGTCTCTACTGAATAAACTGGCAGCTACAGCCAATGACGATGATGAACCACCCAAGAAGATACCAAAGAATAGTCCCTCGAAAGGTAAAATAGACAGTTTCTTAACTAAAACTTCTCCAAAAGATAAGAAAAGAAAAAATGAGGATAAAGCATCTCCAAAGGAGAATAAGAGACAAAAAACAGAAGGGGATTCTTCTATGTCGTCAAAAGAAGATTTAAATTCTTCTACTGAATCAGTACAAAAAAGTGATAGCAGTTCAAGTACAATACCCTATGATGAAACAGATTCAAAGGATTTTGAAATGGATTTTTTGCCAGAGAACCCATTACCTGATGTATTCAAAGATAAAAAGCTAGGATTTTATCCAGATTTTATAAGCTTCTCAGACTATGAGAGGAAACATTTTGAGCGACACTGGATAGCTTATGGAGGTGTTGTTGTTAAGTCTTTAAAATCTATGGACATTGATTATTTAGTGCACAAGGGTAGTGAGATAGAATATAAAAATATGTTGAAATTGAAAAGGCGTTTAGGTACCGATGTTAAGCATGTCACCAAAAGCTGGTTGATTAAATGCATAAATGATGTGAAGCTGTGTGATACAACGAACTATGCAGTTTTCCTAGATCCGTGAATTTACAGTGGTTTTAAATGTTAAGCGTTGTGACTTTTTGGTCTGAATCAGAGCTATAATTATTTTTACTTGTTAATGAAATATGTTAATCACTATTCTATTACTGCAAGTATTCATTTAATGTGCGTGTTTCTTAAATTAAGGCCAGTTGTTGTGTATTTAAATTATGTTTTTACAAAATGTATTTTTTATTACTTAAATAAAATTTAAAAAATTGAATAACAATTTAAAAGAATGTTTTGTCTTTAAATTTTTAAAGTGTTACAAGATTTTAGGAAAAACGGTATTTCCCATTTTCTTTTCTTCTATTAGTATCTATTTATATTATTGTTTCCCTGCTGCTGTGAAGCAAGGAATTTCATCACTTTCTTTGTACGGTATTAACTAATTTTGAGGCAACAATTGTAGTACCTTCCCTTCTCAACAAACCTCATTTACAAACAATAGCATGGTCCTTTTGAGGTTGGCAGAGATTTTCTATAAGCTGCAATGATCACTTAACATGAGGCGAAATGCATGATTGTTTACTACATAAATCTATTTTGTATTTTCTTCAGACCTTCCCTAAATATTGGGTTCAGTATATAAAAGGTCAAAGAGTTGAAACTTAAAGTAGATTTTCTTAGAGGATACAGAAATTGTATAATGTGCTGTATAACTTAGAACTTTTACAGTCGAACAGAACTTTAAGTTTAATAGCATTCACCTGACTTTAAACTATCTACAACGATTACAATGCAGTAAAGAATTGGGAACAAAGTGGAAGGGATTTAAGGACATCTTACGGTCCACTAAAACATATTGGAAAATTTGAATTAAGACCTGTGGCCTTAGATACTCTTGTAAACAATTTCAATTCCGATTCCGATCCAATCAGAACTGTCACATGATTTGGTACCTACTCTCTCACACATGATTGGTTGATCCGTTCAATATTGGAAAAATAAGGCGCTAGTGTAGGTACCTAGTTATCAAGTGTATGAAATTACACAAATCCAATGACGAACCATCGGCATTAATTTCAAGAGTACTTAATATTATTAAGGTAAGTTTTCAAGACCATGCTATTATGGTAAGTTTTCAAGACCATGACTGTGTCTAGTTTTTTTTACTGAATCATATGACTGTACTATGTACTGTCTATATTATAGTATCCTAGAATAAAAGGGAATAAGCTTTTGCTTACTCTTAATTGTTTGGGTTTTGGTTACACTTTATTTGAGGCGTCTTAGTCCTTATAAGTAGGATCTGATTTATGATTTGTACCTAATTTGAGGTTGGACGAGGGTGTTCATGGGCTGTAGTGACCACTTAACATGAGGTGGCCTGTATGCCCGTTTGCTGCTAAGTATGTTTTTTATTTTTTACTCTTACACTTAATTCCTTTTACTTAATTACTTACACTTAACAAAATAACTTTAACATTACACATAACATGGGACCTAATTGTGGAACAATCCAACCGTAATTTCATAAAACTGCGTTCAGCTTTTCAATGGTTAATCGAAACGTTATGCCGAAAATGTAAGCATGTAATTGGTGCCAACAGCGCACAGTTGAAAGGATATCGCAAAAAATCTGTAGCGAATTCAATATCCCAAACTTTTATGAGAGCGGGTGAATGTTATTATGTTACACCGTAGTGGAATATCGGTGTGCAACGTTGAATATTTAAAATAGCCTGTCTGTAAACATTCGCGTCGTTATTTGATTTCAGTGAACAATATGCAGGAGGAATGTATTATTTTGTGTTGTGATATTCCAGAGGTCCTCTATCGGATTTGAATTTTATTTGTTTGATATGGTTTATTGTTGGGATTGGTTCATTCGTCCCATTTAACCGTTGCCTGTCCAATAAGTAGACACAATACAATAGTTAAATAATGAGTGACTCAGACTCATGTGTTAGGTACAGGTAAGTGTTTTTGTTTAGAGTCGTTTTTTCTTTTGTAAAAAAAATAATATCATTTTGCAAAACTACGAACGAATGGATTATTCCTACCTACCTTCTATAAAAAGACTAAAGTGGACGACGGGGAATACTCTTGCTTCCAACCGTTCTGTATATTAAAAAAAATATCCCATATTTTACCTACGAATAAAATAAAAAAAATCAGTCGTTTTAAATTTAAAAATTCAAACGGCGACCGGAAACACGGTGTCACAGGAGACCGACAACATGGCGCCTGTGATGCCATAACCGCTAGAAACGCCTGCAGGCGGCGTCGTGTTGCCAGTTTAAAATTTAAACTGCTCAGCTTCAAACTGTAGTTCAGTACGTGTGTAAAACAAATTAATTATTTACACGCCCTCTGGCTTTTCACAAACAACATTGCTACTAAGCCGAACATGGTATGGTTATTTTAAAGCGCCAAGCGAAATTTAAAAGCGCAATTTTCGGTATACATTTTGTATCGTATCATTTTTATGAGCGAAGCTGCGATTGTGTTGTAGCGTAACCCCGATTGTCTGATTTCCAATGATAAAACGAAGGTAAAAAATAATTAATTCCTTTAATTATACCGCAAATATTTAGCATTGCATTGCAACCGTGAAACAAGTTTACCTAAGTATTAGTGTTTCGGCCGTAGATAATAATAAGGATGTGATAGTCTGGTTTGCACAAACAAAATATATTTTTTGCATAAAAATATACCTTTATAGGTGAGAGCTAGAGCAACAAATACAATATTATTAATATTAAGGCAGGCTACTCAATAAAACTACAAGCAAGCTATTCCAGCCACTTGCCTTGAAACAAACTACAGGCAGAAGACGTCTTTTATAAATATTTGAAACCCAACCCAAGACCGAGATATTTGCCTTCGGCGACGGATGGAGCGCACTCCGCGCTATAAAACTGAAATAAAACTGGCCGATAGAATTCACAGTTCGATAGATTTTTAATATGACATTCCGAGGGATTGATAGTAGATACGATTTATTTTTCATAAGATTTTTACAAAACTGTGTAGATAAACACAGTTGTTTTCGTCTGGGAGATACTTACTGACGTATAGCGGCCTTTGTAACCAGCTGTAAAATAGCATTTTATGTCTTCTATCTGACTTTCTGTCTGCGGCAAACTTATGTCGGTGGTACTTTAAATAAAGTTATGATTTAGGACCTAGTTCTTCTATGTAAGTTGTAAACTTATTTTTGAGTTTCACTTCATGGCCATCCATAGGCTGCAGTGATCACTTAATACTACGATTATTCGCTACACTTCTTCCTTCTTTTCAGTCTTTCGTAGTTAACAGCTGAACATGAGTCTTCCGTAATCGACGTAACTCCGTTCGTTCATGAGCCCTTTACATTCAAAGGTTTCCCGCTGTTTTCAGATCATCAGTCTTTATTTACAAATCAATGACGATAAAAGTCTGCGTCATCTATAAACCTAGATACGACAAAAGTTCTAAATTCGACAAAGGAGTTACACCCTGTTATAATACAACGTTTCATATGTAGCACTTAGTATCTTCATTTCCGTTACGAACAGCGTACCTACCTATGACGATAATAGCGTTATTTCCAGACTGAGTGGTATTACTTATTACGAAGTCATTTTTCCTAACGTGACTTGGATTACTAAGGCCCGGACTTGGCTCATTTATATTAAGGAAGATGCAGTTATATTTAATTTTGTTGTATGTACTCGTAGGTAGGTATGTTGTTTCTAGTGCCAAATGAAATGCGCGCTTCCGTGCTTCGGAGGGCACGTTAATCCTAGTCGGAGGCCTTTTAAAAACATCCAAACATCCGACACGGATTGGCTACTAGCCCATTTCTCCACCAATGCGCATTGGAGCAGCGTGGTGGAGTAGGTATGCTCCGAGGTCTGGAGCATAATTTTGTTATTGTGCCCAACAGTGGGACTTAAAGGGTTGCAGCCAAGCTACTTTGTTTCGACCTTGCTTGCATTTTTAGCTGCAAACTTTATACGAGTAGCAAGAATTCCTCAGGAGTTTACTGTTCACAAACTTTATCAAAAGTTGTATGATAGAAAGTTAGAATTGGAACTGAAGAGTCACTGCGACATGACATGCTAATTAAGTTTAACTTTTAAATAAGGTAGCAATTGGTATACCTTGGTCACTTCACCTCCACCTAGGTAGTATATGTTTCATATTCTCTTTTTAATACATAACTTCCATCAAGAATTACCTACTGCTGTTTCAAATTTAATTAAAAAGGTTTTCATTATGAGGTTCTGCTCCAAAGTATAAAATTGATTCGAGAAATACCGTAGATACCTACTTTATTTGTCGGGAACATCTTATTGTTAGCCCCTATGAGTAGCAAATAAATAGTTTAAAATATACATTAAAAAAATAAAAAAGCAACAACAAAAGTAGACATCACTAGAGGTTTCTTTGGATCTACTTTATTTGAGGCGATCGTCAGTCTTTAAGAGTACTAATTTATTTGAGGTTTGACGTGTGTAAGTGTATCATTCATGGGTTACAATGATTGCACCTCAGGTAGCCTTCGTAAGTGTATGTAAGGTAAATACCTAGATTTGTATGTGTACCTACATATTATGGCGAATAAACGTTTTTTCCCTCCATTTTTCTTTTTTCTAGATTTACTTTCTTTACTTGGTTATACGCGTGAGCTGTTTTTATCTGTTCTTGCCTTAGGCTAATGTACATCGGGAAAAAAGAAAATGGAAAATAATTGTCAGCACTTTTCCAAGCAATAGGTATCCATTTTAGGATATAGGGACTAGACTTTGCCAGCAGCTTCATCTGCGTGGATTTTAGAATTTGATTCAGACAGGGATGAAAAGTATCCTTAGATAATCCAGGTTATAAACTACGTAATATCAAATTTCAACCAAATCTGTTGAGCTGTGTGTGAAAGAGTAACAAACATCCGATCCATCCATTCATCCATCTCCACAAAGTTTCACATTTATAATCGTAGTAGGAAGTAGGATAGTAGTAGGATAGCATAAAGGAATACCTATGG
>DWIY01000405.1:0-13684 GCA_018248615.1 Erynnis brizo brizo
ATAGTACGATTTAAGGTAGTGTAATTTTAATATTAAAACAAAACATCATTGTTTTATGATGGTTTTAAGAGTTCGTAATAACCTCCCTGTACATACATATCCAGTAATTATTTGACTCAGGAAGGTAGGATGGGGAAAGGAAAAATTTTGTATTTATTTGTTGTTTTTAAAGACTTACCCGTATGATCTTGTAACGATCGACTGAGAGGTGGGGCCGGCGGCGTCGAAGCGTGTTCTCCGCCGTAGAGGCCGCCGAATTCCTCCGCGGAAGACGACGAGGCGTTACTACACTTGCGTCCTTTGTCCGGCGTGTACTTGCTCTCGGCCCCGGACGGGAGGAACTTGGCGTCCGACTGGTGCTCGTCCAGAAGGCCCGGGACGCCTAGGAGCCCTCCGACCAGGTTCGGCCTCAGCTCCTCCATGATCTTGGAGCCCTGGCCGCAGCCCCCGCCGCCCGTGAAGTTGAGCTGGCGGCTGAAGAAGGCCGGGAAGATGTTGAACTGCTGCGGGTCCGGCAAGGCGGTGAGAGGCGGCGCGGGCGGCTCGGAGGCCCCCGCGCACGCCGCGCTCTTGAACTCCACCGTGCTGTGGCCGGCGCGCTGGCTGAGCGAGCAGCGCGGCTCTCCCGCGCTTCGAACCTCGTGTTCCGTGCCGTCGCCGTCGGTACGGCCCCGACGCTCACTGACTAACCACATTATAGTGACGTGGTGCGCCGCCGACACGCCGCCCCGCGCGCTAATTGTTCGCGACTGCGCGAGAGGATAGCACGTCGCCGCCCTCGGGCGAGAGCGAAACGGCTCGCTCCCACAACGCCGTAATCGATGTAAAATCTTTACGGGGATGCTGCGTCCCGTTCGTCCCCGGCGAGTCGCGCGGCGGAGTGTCGGGGGCGGGCGCGGGCGGTCCCGGCTGGGCCGGAGCGGCGCGCTGGCGGCTCGCCGATTGGCGGAGCGTCGCGGCCGACGGGGTGCATCGTACCGCTCCAGGCCAGATATGCTCCTCTTTGTTTTATTGTCCCCATGGCTTCTAGTCGATCTTGCGTTTAAAGTTTATGCATTGTACCATGTTTTGTTTTACAAAACACGAAATCACGTATGAACTTCTTGAGGTAAAATGTGGTGAAATGGAGAGGTGACATCTTACATTTTCTGTTGTGTGTGTTACGGGGTATAAAAGTGTGTTATTTTTATAATAGGCTATTATGAAACAGTGTCTTATCGTTTTATTATTGGAAACGGTTGAAAATGTGCGTTTAGTCATTACGAAATACCTATTGATAGTGAAAATATTGATAGGTAGGTATAATTTAATTACCTACCTACATATAGGAAAAATAGATTCAGTTAAAGTTTTATTCATTATCTACCTATGAATAGTTAGGTATTTGTATAGGTATACCTATAACCATTTGAAAATAACCAAAGGCTTTTTTTCTTCTGCTAAAATGGTTTTAAAAAACACATTACTACTTGCTTTCTAGTTGCCGTACCTACAATTGGCCTACAGGTTAGATTCCAATTAATACTTAACAACCTACTTAGTTATAAAATAGTTTAGTTATAAAAATCAGATATTTTTACATTTAATATTTTAGATAGCGGATGCATACCACAAAAAATTAAAATGAATTGAAAGCTGGCGCAAGTGTTTCTTTTATGCCGAATGGAGATAACATCACACAACCCTTCCTTAGCAGCGGTTATGAATATCATTAGGCATATCAAATGTATGCAACAAATGGCAAGTAAAATATCCCTCTTTTTGAGATAAGAGGGTAGGTATCTATGTCAAAATTCTCTCCAATAAACAAAATATAGGAGTAAAAGGATTTGATCTTATATTTATTAAAAAAAGATAATAAATAAAATTATAAATAGTTATTGTGGGACAACTCACACAGGGCTTTCTGATCTCAAAGTATTTTAAGCTGTGAGCTTGTGGTATGGTAACCAGATAGCTTTTAAACCAATTAAACCTACATAATATGTATTTTTAAATACATACTTACTTATATAGATAATTTACATACAGACACATAACAAACACTTGTGCTTATCATGCAAATATTTATCTTGGGTGGGAATCAACTAGGGCAAAGAAATTAGATGTCGTTGATAACATTCAAAAAACAAAAGCTTTCACATTCCAAAAGCCCATCAAATGTCGCTTTTCACTTTTTTCCGATGAATGAAAATTTTCCCCGTAAATTGTTTGCCGGGAATACCGGCACAGAGCCTTTTATCTACTCATGTGACAGAGCGGCTGAAAATGTATGGTCACATTAGACGTACATTTACTTGCTATTGCAATTAATTGGGATTGTGGACTCAGAGCCAATTGAGATACTTTTATTGAACCGTCCAAAACGAAAAATGACGTCATCAGCCGGGTTCTCCATACAAAATCTAAGTTTTATCTAAAGGACCCGTCCGTCATCAATATTAATTTTAATTACATAAGAATTACATTTTGAAATTAATTGTGAATGGTGTTCACATGTCAATTGACTGTTAATTATATTTTTTGTTAAGTTTCAAGCCGCTTACAACAAATTTTAGTTTTGTAAGAGCCGGCTAAAGCATAGTAGGTGCCTACTATTTGTCTGAGCTAACGGAAAGTTATCTCCGAGTGCGCGGTAGAAATGAAACGTCTTAGAACTTTATTAGTAGTTTTAATTGACTCCCCGCTGCTTGGAGTAAGTCTTTCAGAGTTTTAATAGAGTTTAGTTACGGATATATTCTAAGTTATCATACGGGATGTTGTATAATATGGGAATTAGTTCTAAGAATGATCGCGGCCAGTTTCCATGATCCATGCTGCATGTGCGTGAGAAATATACCTACCTACCTATTTTTGAACTGTATCGTCAAGGATATTTTTCAAGTTGGAAGCTTTCTCCGTCCAATCCAACGTGTATTTGAAAATTCAAATTCAATGGATTCATTGGATTGGGTCTTCAAAGGATACGGACGATCTATAAGAGATTCTTAGCAAAATATATATCGAAAGACAAGAAGTGTGCCAATAACTTGCCATGGATTTTCGACTATGACAGCAAATTTCATGCAAATCCCTTCATTAGTTTCTGAGTTTATCGCATCATGGACATCGCAGACAAAAATTTTACTAACCATAGGTACCATAACCACTTCATCAAAACGTACCTGGTTTAAAATTACGAGAATATAAAATATCAATAAAAAAGTGACTAAAATGAAAAAAAAACAATGGCTGTCCATTGTCCAAATCGACCCTGCCAGGATTCGAACCTGGAATCTTCTGATCCGTAGTCAGACGCGTTATCCATTGCGCCACAGGGCCATTACGAATGGGAGTAAATGTAGATACCTCTTCTATTGACACTCATTCCAACAATAAATATTTTTATTTGAACGTTTTTTAAATTGCCTTGTTTGTTTAAAATAAAAATTATTGGCTACTTATTATAATTATTTGTTTGTAAGATTTTACCCCCTTACTGTTAACAGCCTGATTTGATATTTTGGGATAACAATACAGTTTAATGTAAATATTCAGTATTATTTTAAGTCCAGACTGACCGCCGCTACAGAATAGCGGATTAACTCTATGCTGAAATTGGTCCTTTAACAAATAACAACAATGGACATAGGCTGATGATGATGAACAATTAACATTTTTAAGGAAACATAAGTAGAAATTGTTTCATCATTTTGAAAACTCGATTTAACAAGCTATATTTCTACTATAGTACTACAATACTTTTTTTTAAAAGCGAGGTGTCAAAGTTATTGTAAATACTTCCTATAATACAATTAAAAATCATAAAATGACAGACATTTTTTCAATACAATCAATAGCACATTTACAGGTTATGGGTACCTACCTAAAAAAGAAGTCGCTGCCAAATTTGAAAATCTGTGAACACAGCACCTGATCATGTGGTCTGGACGATGATTGAAATTTTAAAAAAATACTCGCTCTTATTTCTATTGAATCTAGAGTAGGTACCAGACTTCCACGACTGTTACAACTAAGCTTAATTACCCCGTGCCCTCTTGACGTAGAATGTAGTGAGATCCTATATGGCTAGGTAGGTATGTACAAGCTACCTATTTAAAAGAAAATGATAATCTGCTCTTTTGTAAGAGTTTAAACCAACAAACTTGATTCTTTATCTTTAACTAAGTAACATACGAATAAGAATAGTAGGCAGAAAGGCCATTAAAATTACTATTCTGTTTTCTATGGTTGTAAATAATATCCTTGATTTCAGAGTAAAATATCAGTTGTGGAATAAGTGTAACAGTATGAAATTAGTGACATTTGTTTGGACCATGTGCGAACTCCTCCCTCCCCCGCCCTGCATTTATCTTCACTTTGTATCCACGACTATAAATACAAAATCTAAATTATACCTTTTCATAGGTTATTATCTAAACACGTGGCGAGAATAACGTTGTTAGCTTATGGCGTAGGTAGGTAGGTACTGTACTATGGATAGCCATAGAAATAGGAACTACAAATAACGTTGTATGTTTTGGTACCTAATATTAATTCGTATCACGTAACCATATCAGTTAAATTGTAAAGATTCAAAAAGTGAACTAATTTCATGCTTTTAATGAAGATATCTTATGGATGCCATTTTTTCATTTCCATATTATAATTTATGTGCAACAATTGTTACAAGATTCTTTTGGTGAATTAATAATAATTTTTAATACCGAAATTTATAAGAATTTCAGTTTAAAACATTTTAAGCATTTCAAAATGTGCAATAAAATATAGAGACGCGGCGACGGCGGCGACAGCGAGTTACCCTTCCTGTGGCTACCCCCACGTCATCCGGCGATCCACTGGATGTTTAAATTTTAAAATACAACTTTATATGAATATTTCAAAAAACCTTTACCAATGTAAAAGATTAAGTAGGTAATTACCAATGTAAAAATCTTTAATCCTTAATGACACTTAGATATATATTTTAATAATATAATATAAATAAAATAAAATACATAACTGAAATAGAACACTTAAAACTAAATTTCTTAACACTGAAGTTTTTCTGATACTCATGCCATAATAAACTTGAATTTAATAATTCTAATTTCGGAGTAGGTAAGCTTTAATAAGTTTACGATAATTTATTTATTATATTCTAATTTATATGACGCGTATTTATTTTAGCCAACCATTTTATTCCATGTGAGTCCCAATGTTAAATGTTTCCACCTACGATGGGATTTTATACTATCTATTCGAGATTGGACATGAGTGTCCATGGATTGCATTAATTTATCACCTTTAGGCTTTCATAACTATTTATCTTCTAGGTACTAATTTACTATAGAAAAGGTAAACTTACGTGTATTGCTCACAAGTGACATAAACTATGTCCGCACACTCACCTTTAAGTAATCCTTTTAAGACATCACAATCACAACACAGTTTGCTAACATGTCGATTAAAATGATGGAGGTCCTACATTTGCCGCCGTCTGGCCATAAGCGACCCTTGAAAGGGGTCATCACCTGCCCTAGAACTTACAGAAGGGTCACACCTTTGTGCAAAGCTCCTAAAAGCAAACCCTTTTTCCTTGCCACGAAACGTTTGAGAGGTAATTCCATAATTCTTCCCTTTCCAGCCATTTTCCACGATTAAATATTAATGTGTCGCCCCGATTTATTAGGCACGTTAATTAAAAGACGGATTATTTATTTGCATGATGAGTGAAATAGCGAGTTCCTTTTTTGTAACCGTACGAAAAGGGTGGGAATTAATACCAACGCAACGGCGACAATAGAGTTACAAGTAACCATTATGCTAATTGTGGTTTTGTTTTGTTAAATAAAAAGTAGGCGTGGACTTCGTAGGCTTTGAATGAGAGTGTCGATTGTTTGTAAAAATATTTTGACAAGAAAATTCGCGCCTGTCCCGCTGTCAAAATTACCGCCTAATTTAGCGCACGCGCCCGTTCACGCCCACAGTTAATTTGAAATTGGAACGGTTAACTTTTTTATTGCAGTCACGTGGCTACTAATTTCTTTGTTTGATATAATGTAGGATTTAATATTTTCGATGAAATAAAGAAATAAAATTATTTGCACTTTTTTGAAATGATATAAAACTTTATATTTATAATAATGTGTCAAACACCCGCATTTTCGTATTCAGGTTCCTAATGGCAAAATTGAACATTTACAACGTTGCTGATATCATTAGACGGCATTAATTATTCGAAATGATAAAAAGCTTTTACTGACATGAATTTTTAATTCATACACATTAGAAATTGAAACGTACTCGTATGAAGTATGAATCATGTGTTTACAGTTTAAATAAACGCTTTGATATTAAAGTATATAAAGTGTATGATTTCCTGGAATACGCTTCGCTTAATATTTTACGAAGATGAAAATGAGGAGGTAGGTAGGTAGGTACTTAAGGGTAGAATGACATGCATTTTAAAACTTTATAAATTTAAATGAAGACATACTTAGTATTTGCATTCGGCCAATTATTTGAATGAAGAACTTGCATAATATGTTATACATTATATGTAGGTACGGTTCGGTTAATCACGTTACTATGTTTAAGAGCTATCTATAATTATTTTTTCCCATATTATTATAATCTTTCCCTAAAAAAAAAAAGAAACTTCTGAAATTCCCATTTTGTTCTACTGCAAAATATCTTTTTTTAATCTAAACATTTATTGCAGGAAAAATTGTCTATGGTTTTAAATAAAGGCACTTCCTTTCTCGGCATTACGGTCGGTTAGCTACGTACCTACCTGTTCAAAAATATGTGTTATTTGAACAAAGAAAGATTTTCGACATTCTACATTAGCTAGTAGGTACTTTTCTTCACTAAAAATTCAAAAGTTGACAAATCGCTATAGTCTTAAAAGCTCACCAATTAGGGGCTAAAAGCACCTTCGGGCTTGCTTCCCGGTTGCAAGGCGGGCTCATCTATTTTGTACGACTTTAGCTTATGCTTTTCCAAACTAAAGACTTCTTAGTTTCTCCAAAGCTGGAATACTTCAAACTACCTAAACGTTAACTGGTTGTAAAGAATCGTGTACAATAAATCTAGTTCAATTTAGATAAGACTATTCCTTCTCATTGTGAGATTAGGTAGAGGGTAGACCCGATCCCGCAGACAGATTTGTAACTCACGAGTAACTACGAGTACTCGTACGTACCTAATGCTTTAAATTCTACCGAATTATCAAGGTTTCCTTTTTAATTTTCTTTTCAAGGAAAAAACCCTATGAATAGGGTATAGGTACCCTATGTGTTGAATTTAGGATTCAATTCAGTACAAAACAACAAGCGAAAACTGTACAAAATATCCAATCCTATGCAACGTATTATTTATTTGTGTACAAAAAGTCACTTTCAACTCTCAAGCAGTAACAAAATCTACCTGGCAAACTTGGCTCGCTAAAACATCTCTCAGTTTCAGCAAAGGGGCTTAGAACAAAAAGGAGGAGGAATCTGAGAGCCGCAAGTAAACCTTAAAAACTTTCCGACATGAAAGTTTAAAAGTGATCCGGGGGGCTGGGGCGGTTGCCTAGCAACGCCCGCCCGCCCTACGCCGCAAATCTCGTCCTCTCTTCGAATATTCATTGTTTCTTACATACGCTGGTGTTTGATGTTTCGGTACATGAAGCAGTAATTGGACGGGATCATCTTTGTTTTTGGGAACGTACCTAAGTACTCGTACTTATAATTTTTTGTTTTCAATAATATCTATGGCATGAAAGCCGCGTACTGTATTAGCAGACTTTATGTGTCAGGTAGTTGCTCTCGAGACATTTATTTTTCGTTTATCCGATTTATAATTTACCTCATTTAAAGTTTAATTAGTTTATAAAAGTTTTGCAAACAATTTTTATTTTATTTATTTATTTATTTATTTAGGACATCCAACACAGGTTACATTAAAACATTAGTAATAATAAAAACATTTATTTATTTATTGTGTGTGTCCATGTGGGGCTTTGAGTGTGAAGCGTTATTTATCTATATGTCATAATTATTTGAAAACAGTTTCGTCAGGGTACCTACATACTCATGTCAGTAATCCATTAATGGCCCACTACAGGGTCGGGTCTCCTCTCACAATGAGAAGAATGTAGGCCTACTACAAGGTATTCAATAAAATGTTAAATTAACTAAGTGTAGGTAAGTCCCCTGCCCTACGCATTTCACCTAACTTACGTATAAAACTAACAATAATTCTAAGCGGTAGATTTATAGATATCATCCTTTCTAAACATGTCACACTAACTTATTCATAAAAGACGCTTTGAGCAAACGTTTCTACAGTATATGACTTCATATTCATTTGTAACTTTCTTCAAAGTTCATACGTACGGAACTAAAACACCTTGAGCGACTCTCAGAAAGTATAATCCAAAGTTAACTCGAGCGCTCACTCGCGTCGAAGGAAAATTTCAGCAAAATTCCCCCTTAAAACCTAACATGACGTTAATTCCTTGCAATTTACGTCACACACAAGACAAAAGGAAGAACGTGGAATGTTCTGAGTGGCGAAATCAATTAGCATGCAAATGTAAGAAAACGACCATTAGGGACGCCTTCTACACACGTAGCACGCAGCCCCCGATGTATTGATCATACGATCCCTCACACATTCACATATGCCCGTCTCTTTTTAACTTCCCCACAACAGATCGTTATAAACATAAACATTTTCGCATTGAAAAGTCGTCCATACTACCTGTACTCAGCCAAAAATATACCTTAGCACCTAAAACTGAACGCACATTTTGCAACAAAGATTTCAGAAGGCTCTACGGCCGTTCATCTCGCAAGGAACGAGCTTGTTGTGCCAGTAAATTCTGTTCCTATCCTTAAAGGAATAAAGATCTATTTCAACGTTGGGCTGAGAGAAAATGAATCGTATACGGAATTTTCAGAGGCGATTATCGATGGATGGAGCGCTTAATGAGCCCAAGTTTGTTGACAAGTTTCAGTTTTACATAGGGAAGGGGTGTTTAGATTAAAAGAGGTGCACACCGTAATGGTAAATAGGGTGATGGTTTTGTATTAAGAACAAACGTAGGTTTTTAACATAAGTACTTACCTATTTATCATTTTTTACCTGTACCTATGTTTTTATCATTTATTATTTAGGTCTAAGCTGATTTCAAATTTCAGGTTTATATTATGTCAAGTAGTTTTCGACATTCTTTTCCTTAGGCCTTGTCCTTGGCTGACATAACCGACCGACAAACCAACACGACAAAATTTATACACACGGCTCTGTACGGAGCTCTTGCAACATTTGCGACAAGGCAATAAGGACAGGGGGTTAATGCATTATAATTAAAATTAAAAGTAAATACCTAATAAATATTCATAGTGTCTGTCGTTAACGAAATAGGCACCTATATGAGATATCAGCAGTCTCTAACTACGTATTCACACATCCAATTGAAATTGTATTTCCATGGCGTGTCTGATCAATAGCCTGAATTTGATGTATCGACGTTCCGCTAAATCACCGGTTTGTTTGTGCTTGCTTGTACAAAAATAAATCTGTTTCATGCCAATCATTTTGAGATTAGGCTCCGGAGTTGTAGAATGTTATTTACCTAATGTTTATTCACTCTACATTATTAAATTTATACAGAATGTCTACACCTAAGTATATTATAAAGTTTGAATTATGCTTGTATCCTGTTGAGATATGATATTATTTATACAAATTTTATTCTTATTCTTAATATAATAATTATATGGTTTATTATTACTATCATCATCATCTTATATATAAAATTCTCATGTCACAGTTTTAGTTACCATACTCTTCCGAAACGGCTCCTACTACCATACCTTACTACCATCTATTTTTCATACCCCTAAGTCATAAGGGTTGTCCACCCTTAACATTTTATTTTTATTTTTTGGACAATTTTTTTAATCTTTATTTTTTTATAATGTGACATTAAAAATACATACAACCCTAAATTTTGAACCTTCTATCACGAACCCCTATTTTTTAATAGTTATTTTCGCGCTCGATAACTTATACGGCAAAACAACGTTTGCGGGGTCAGCTAGTTAGATATAATTATTTCCCTTTTTTGCACCGCCTTCAAGCTTGCAAGATTCAGGTTTATGATAGGGGTGATTGTTATTACTGCAAAGAGCAAATAAATAAATTAACTAAAATGTAATAAGAAAATACTTCTTTACACACACATTGTAGGTTTTGCAAATTTTACCTTCTATCCTATTTAAAATGAAACATATATGAGTACATGGATTGCAATGATTACATGCTTTTTATGATTTTCATGTTAACATTCTACATTAAAAGCAACTCATGAAAATTGCTTTTGCATTTTTGCGTCTCTATGATATTGCCTCAAGCAAAACGTTTTATCGAAAGCGGAATTTTATAAAAGTGTACGCTTTTCTATATTTATCAATTTGTCGTTTTTATACCTACTACCTAGTGAGATAAGTGCTGATACTCACATCACTCACTAATTGCATTGCATTGTGCGCTTCTTTATAAGAGTTATAACTCTACATTCGTTTTTTGAATGGAATGGAATGGAAATCACTGAAGTATAAGAGTTATTATAACTCTGCATTCGTTTTTTAGAATGGTAATGTGCTTATGTAACAAAATGTTCGCAGTCTTGTAACAAAACATCTCACAACAATGTTTGATACACCTATTAGTACGACTATTCATAGCCCGTGCTTTTCCCAGCTATTTCTATTTCACATTGTGATGGCGCTGTTAACGCCATCTAGTTTTGTGAACTTGTAATCACTAAAAACGCAGATGGCATGCGCAAAATGTCGAACCAACAAGCGATAATATATTCAAGCAAATATAAATCTTATTTGTACCCAATAAGTTCAGATTTCCATTGAAAACATCGCGCGTGCGCTGTTCCATTGATTTCTTTGGCATTTGACAGAAGCAAGATGTAAACGAAGGAAAATATTGTGACAATAATGATTCCTCCTCAATATTGTAAATTAATAAAAAAGTGGGAGTATTATAAGTGATTATGATACGAAACATGTTTGCCAAAGGTAAGTAGGAGCTTCGTTCAGGGCTGTATCGATTGATAACCCATGCAAATACATTTAATGATAATGCAGTTACAAAAACCAAATATAAATAAGATATAGATGAATATTTATTTATTATTATTTATTTATATTAACGTTGTTAATTATTATTATTAAATCGATACAAGTGATCAGAATTCTAACGTTAGTTAGAATAATACATCTATGTCAGAATCCATCTAACAGTATTTTCAGCTTCGATCCTTAACTTTCAAAAAAGCTCGGCTACACATCTAGTCTTAATAAAGGTGGTGGTATTGGTGGTTTTTGTTTGTTTATTTTCAAGGAATTTTTTGGTTGTGGGTTCACCATAAGTACCAAGACTATTCGTTTACAATAAAGTTATAATCAAATCTCAAATGTAATTGCTTTAATGAATATTTATGTTTAACTTTGAATTAACTAAATATTTGATAAGCCTGAAAATCGGGATTGATCGGACACCCTTGAAAGTCGCTAGACAACTATCTGCAATGCAATTTTTTTTTCATTTCATTTATTAGTTTTAATTATTATTTAGTTATTAATAGTAGATATAGATAATTGTAGAAACATTTTTAACATAGATCCTAGTTTAGAAGTGTTAAAATTATAAGAGTAACCCTCTCACTTTTGGAAAAACTGTAACCAAAGTGCAGCACAGAATAAAGGAATTCGTGACCCATAATATAAAGGATCCATTGTAATCGCATAGGATTAGGGTGTTATAGGCGATAATACGGTGGGCAGGGCCGTCAAACATGTACTAAGGGATTTGTAATTGTACGAGTGCGTTTGAGACACACGGCCCGATGCCATACATCACTTTATTACATGCATGGTAGCTACTAAAAATATATCATATTTTGAGATTTTTTCATTTAAAAAAGAAGATATTTTTGTATTATGTAAAATTATTTTTTTACTTTATTTTTTTTATTTTTATTAAGTTCTTACTAGATACCGGTACCTATATTTTTACAGGTGCGTATTTAACGTACTAGTTACATTAGTATTAAAAGCTATGTTTTTATTTTCTTTATTTTTAGGATATTTCATTTCACAATCTGGATAAATTAATCGTCGATTTAGATCAATTTTGGATCAATGTGTCGTTTCGATTAAGTAATATTTTACGAAGCTACGTACGCTATTTATTGAAAAATTGAAATTTCTACAATACGGTTGTATAGTTATTGTTCACAAGAGTGTTTATTGTTTTTAATTTTTTTCTTTATTTCTTTTACTGATAACTTTTTAAACCTCATGGGAGGAGAGGCAAGTGTAAAAATTTTTAGATGTTCGTCAAAGGGAATAACAGTGTGTCGCGTACCCTCTACTCCGCCGCTTGTCCCGGACACCCCGACATACGGAGTGCGCACTTGTCACCACGGGCGCATAATTTGTGTCCCATTATGCCTTTATTTTATACACTGTGCCCTATAATAGAGTGGGTCCGATTAAACTGGTCTCGTCTTTCGCAACAACTGTTCGCTCTGGGGCGATTCGGCGAATTAATTATGCATTCGATCTATTGAAACTTTGTTATAATGGATTTTTAGATCAGTAGGGTTAGACACCTGTTTGTGTTTTTTGTTATTAAGAGATATCAAATTTATTCGCAATTATTGTCATTCACATTGGATGTGGACCACTTTATGTTTCTTTCATTTCAATTATAATTTTTTGTAAAAATTGGTCTTGTATCTTGTGTGTGTCTATGTAAATCAATTTATGACGCTTTATTTTTTTTTCCTTTTTCCGGATATTTCTTTTTTCTGTTTCTGCTAACATAAATAGGTATTTATCGCCCTAAAAATACTTAAAATAGAGTAGGTATACGTTTCAGATAAAGTTTAGTACAAAAAGCAGTCTAGTTTTTATTCAGGGGATACATAGTTCAATCATCGATAACGCAAGACAGCCAAACTGTCGCGGGTAAATCATACTCAACGAACGTGAAATTTCGTTTCGAATTACGATAAAAACGGGACTTTTAGACTGGCGCGCTTTTATTCGGACATCATTTTCTGGGCGATGACAAATGTAATAGCCAGGGTAGTTGTGAAATGAGGTGTGAATATTGCATCTCGGCGGGATGCTGCCCGGGCCCCAGGGGTCGCACCCCAGTCGGCTCGCGCCCCTAATGTTGCCTACAATGCCCTTAAATTACACTCAGGTACTAGCGAACTATGTTGTGTCGACCGGTCGTATTGTCTCTCTATTTGCGAATTGTCAAATAAATTGATGGCGCGTGTCGAACGGTTTGAGGATGTTTGCTACGAGTATCTGTTCCCGGTTCCGGTGTAGTGGAACAGATTAGGATAGAGGTTTTCACGCCACTGGGTATAGAGGGAAGCATCATCACGTCATTGTTACATTACTAAAATTAAATTTATTTTAATAATGTTAACAGGTGTTTAGTTACCCTATTAATCAAAAAATCGATTAATTTTTGTGATTGTACTAAAAGCTTTTGTTTTCCTTGCTATTCCATTTCCACCCATTTTTCGGGAATCGATTTTTACCGACTTCAAAAAAGGAGGTTATCAATTCGACACGTATGTATGTAATATTCTCAGAACTGTACAATTTTT
>DWIY01000406.1:0-13666 GCA_018248615.1 Erynnis brizo brizo
GGGCGATCGCCCGGAAACGCACATTTTTTGTAATTTCTTTTAATGTTTCGGGGTTACCGGTTCTAGATTGTCGATAATAAACGTTAATAGAACATCGACCTCGTAACATTTATCGATATCTTATTCGGAATTAAAAAAATTAATTACATACAATCATTAATTAACATCATACGTTAATGCGTGCTATGCCATGTTTTTAACCCACTACCAATACGATGACAAAGATACCTCTACTTTACGACCAAAGAGGCCTAGCAGCATTCGGGTAGAAGCCAAAAACAGCAATAGCCAAGAGCTCGTGCAGTCTACTGTTTGTTTATTGGTGAAAAATGTCATTGATCTCGCTGGGGCCGCGTGGCGGGTGTTTGCGGGACCACTTGGCGCCCTCCCGCCTCATTAGAGCCTCCGCAGTGGAGGTGCGAGTGCGACCTCTGTACACAGTACACACATCGAGCATATTTACAAATAGTCGGTCTTCCTAGTAATAAGCCTAACAATTCAATAAAATTGATAATTTAAGTAGGTACAGTGTTGTAAATATGGAATCGTGATAGGAAGAAATTATTCATTGTAAACTACTAAATGTCATGGCATCGATGGCGTGACATCGCTTTTTGCTTTGCTGTCCCCTAGCCCGGTACAATCAATATTCTCATTCTCAAATAAATAGCTACGCGATGTTCTAGATAATACCCTTTAACTGTCTGCGACCTATTAATAACCCACTGCAAGGACTTGTGCCCTCACAGTATGAGAAAGGCGTAGAGCGGTGGAGGTAGGCCTTAGTCTTAGTCATCACGCTAGCCATTTGCTGGTGGACTTTACACACCTTTGAGAACGATATAAACAACTCTCAGACATACCGGTTTCCTCACAACGCTTTACTTCACCATTACCGCAGTTGACATTTAATTTGTAAACCGCACATAACCACAATTCACAAAACGTCAATGATGCGTAGGATCAATGGGATTCTAGTCCGGATCGCTCGAATACGAAAATACATGCCTAAGTATAATATGGTATTTAGTAGTTTAAATTAGACAAAGTAGTGTACAATTCAAATTAATTCTGTGCATATCCAATAACATGACACAACAGTTAATGTAGGTTACAGTCCTCGTAATATAGAGCTCATTGTTTCCCTGATTCGTAAATTAAAGCGGCGTAAACTAAATAACGCGCGTCATATTGAATTACATTAAGAAGACGAAATCGGTGTGAAGTTGTGAAACGCGAGTTAGCTAATAAACAGCGTGTTACAGAACGTTTAACTTAGTACTAATGTAACCCGAGACGGTTGCTATGCGGACTCTATTTGCTACTATGATTAATGTAAGTAGAAGTTAAGTCTTCACGAACCGTCAATTGTTCGTTAAGGTTGTACACCTGTACCTTTGCCTTTGTACTTGTACCTTTAATAAAGAAGCTGTGCGTAAGCTTTTTCAGTCACTAATCAAGCAATAATTATGACTGGTGTGAGTTTATTCAACAGAAAAATTTCATCCGCAACATATTTAATTTTATTCATTCATGTCCTTATTGCGAAAGCATAATATTATAACTTTAAAAAAAAACATCGGAAAGAAAAACATTGGAACAGTCTTACGTATGATGTTTCCACAGGAGTATGACTAAAAGGTAAAACCTAGTATTGGTCTTGACAGTAGGTGATGATACCATCTATCGTTAAGTGGTAGTACAATCACAAATGACCGGTTGACCGAATACTTAGTCTTATTGATTGTATCTGAGTACAACTTACATAAAATAGATACGCTATTATCAATGTACTACTAGACATTGATGGAATCCATGGCATATTCCGCCATTAATACATAAGTAGCTTTCATGGATTATGCAAATACAGATAATTATTCTGATTGATGACTATTGGCCTACGTCTCTTTCTTTACATTTGAACGACTAATTTGCAATTATATCACACAGACATCGGTATCTTGTAATGAAAAGCTGCCTCGCTGCCATATTCTACTAAATTTTACCATATTCTACTTAGCCTTTACGAGTAAGCAGCGATAAGGAATAAAGGTAATATAAATAGGTACATACTTACATTATATTTTAACAACTTCTTTTCATTAACAGAATTAGATTTTACTTACAATAGTATGGTAATTTCTATACCAATAAGAATAGGCTAGGTAGAGTAAATTAATTTCCACTGCTCATCCATTTAGATAACTTAGAGAATGTTATAAGGTCGGAAAAAGCAAAAAGCAAACGTTTGTTTTTTGGAGACTGCTTAAACATAAAACATGTAGGTACTCATGTACTATGTCAGCGTGTTCTTCTTTTATTTTTCGTATACTGTATGTCTTAATTAACCATCCTTTTGCGGACATTTTCATTAAAATAAATTAAAATGAAAGATAATTCACCGCTGCGTTTGCATGTCGAGAGTTCGCGCGCCGTCACGCTTGCCCGTAGCACAGCCCGTAGTTGCCTCTAATTACATTAGTGTTAGCTTTTAACGAATGACATGTCTGCTGCCTATTTAATCATGTTACTACGTAAAGTTTTTACTTTTATCCGCGTTCATTTTTTGGTGAAACAATTCTACAATCCTGGTTCTGGAAGGTGTGGATTATTTACAAGCAATCTTAATGTTGTAAGAATACCTATCTATGAACCAATATTACTATTGGCGTTATGGTTCTACAAAACTTCAAAACTTCTGGATTTCAATGAAAACTTCAAAAATGTTTTCTAATCTACGCTTAGTTGACAACATAAGTAACAAAAGTTACTCAATGCGAAATAATTGTAGCTTTAAAAATTTTAAGAGTTGCCTTATCAATATTTCAAAACTCAATTTATTTTGTCAACATTACCATTCCATTAAAACCGAAGACAGATAACCAGATCGTTACGGAACTTATCTTAAAAGTTCGGAGCCGTCATTGTTTCCAACAATAGTCTTTATCGCTTAAAGCGAGCCTATAATTATTCCCTTGAATGGTATCAGATGACACTAATCGTAGACCACATGGAGACCGCAGATGTGACTACTTTGTATCTACTCAAATATAATCATTTGAATCAACCAACAACATAAAGGTTATATAGACTGAATTAAATAAATTCAAAAGTTAAAAAGTTAACAGATAACTCATAACTCTAATTTTTGCTACGCCGTAGTCGGGTAAAATTAATTAAATAAAAACGAGGAGACAGATAAAATGAAAGTGCAAATCCCCACTGCATATATATACCTACTTAGCTCTACAAAACAACAAAAATTTAAACACAAGATAAACAAGTACTTAAACACTATGACATTCAAAATATTTACAAAGGATGCCAAACGGAGAAAACAGTATCGGTAAGAAAAAAGTAAAATCTATTTTTGACGAGGGACGATGTGTGCCCATTACCCATACCAACACCATACGCATGAGGCGTGAGTGTGTGTGCATTGATAAGGGGTCGCGCGATAACCCGAGTCCCGACCGAGGCCGCCAATGCTTCGTGGCTTCGTCGTCGGACTGTCGATTCAAAACCAATCATAGCTTCAGGGAGTAAGATGCCATTTATTTAAAATTCTTTAACACCTCAATGTGACATATAAATATCACGCAGCAGGCTTCGAATCGTATGTATCCGACTTTAGGTTGTAAAGCCATAGTAGCTTGCCCGGGTTGTTACCTTACCGCCAACCTCTTAACCTGACGTAATATAGCAGCATGTTCTTCATGTCTTGTGACATTTTAGATAGATTATCTTTCTCTGAGGTTGGATGCGCGCATCCATGGGCAGCAGTGACCACTTAACATCAGGTGACGTACATGCCTGTTTCCTACTCAATGACTATAAAAAAACATATCCCATAGACATGTGCGGCGTTAATGAGTGTAGCAAGTACTCGTATGTGACATCTCACATGTGGTGGGAGAGGGTGACGCGCGACCACGTGGCCGTACAGTGAGCCACGCACGTCTCTACATCGATGTAGAGCATCAATTACTCTGCAGAGCTCTGCTTATTAAAATAATTGTGGTAAATATAAAAAGAATCGAACTTTCAATAATTTTGACATGATAATATTACTTTAATTGTATCAACGAAGATTCTTTCTTCAATACACAATACGGACTGCTTGACTACGGCTATTATTTAGCTTAAAATTATTGCTTTTAAGCTTATCTACACGCCACAGGAATACATCACATAACAAATCACCCATATTTAAGGTATAATAATAATTGTGTATAAATTATCTTTGATTTTGATTTTGAAATAATTAATAAATTATGCCACAGACAGCACTATTAGCACCAAGCTTTGCAGTCAAGTTGTACGCGAACTACGAGTAGCTAACACAAACTTGAATAACCTGTGCGTGCCTCTGTCATTCATTAACACTTAAGCCTACTCTTTCACTCACAGTTATGTTTAATAAGTTATTAATAATCTTATTTATAATAATTTGATTTGATAATGACCCTGCAGTAAATATTGTTTATAATGTGCTAATCAGTTTTAAAACATTGTGAGCAGTAGTTACACATTCAAGTTTATACAGAAAATTATGTTGTTTAATTAATTTTTCGGACAAAATATATTCTTGGAACCTATTATGAATAGATCTCGGTGAAACTACCAACATATTTTTACTGAGTGTAGGTAGGTATATGTCTAAAACGCTTGCGCCTCTTTTTATTTTTAAAAGCATTAAGAAGTAGAGCCTAATTTCACTTTTTTCTATAGTTAGGTATAATAGTTCTACGTTTATAGAAGAATTTGGTAGAAATATGACGAAGCTAGCAAAAACCACGCGACTCTCCGCGGAGGCGCGCCGGCACGTGGTGTGGCTCCAGACATGCGGCTGTAATTACGATTCTTAATTATTATGGCTAATTATAGCAATTGTGCATCAACCGGCCCTTTACCATTTTGTATACTTGTCAGGCTTACCATAAGGAGATAGTAATCTTTTCATTGTTGCTCTATATGCACAAAAATGAAGGTAGTGATGGTGAAAGGGACAGTCAAATGGTGATCCTAAGTCTTATTGTTAAATGTGATCCAAATGTACCTATAACCAGTTGGGACAGTTTATGAAATTAAGTTTTTTTACATTGAAACAAAAGTTCACGATTCATTTCAGAAGTTGAAATTTGCACTTTTACCACGGTCTGTCAAATCCGTGGTAAAATTTATGATACCAACGGAACTCTTTTCATACCTAGGGAAATTATTATTTGGTAGGCGAGAAGAATTCACATCAATTATTATTAATTATCGTTATGTTGTGTATGAAATACCATATATAGGTACCATAAAGTATTATGTCTATCTACCTGCCGTCTTTAAACCTAGGTTTAAAACTTGATTTAAATCGTGACATTTTCTCGCGCTGGACTATAAAATTGATTTATAAAGACATAGGTACCTACATTTCTCATTTAAATGCACAATTTTATGAGAACTGCCATCAAAAACAAAGCAACTGTCCAAGATCATCGAGGTGTCCAAGCTAGTTCCAGCTTCAACTTTTATGGCTCTTAAAGCCATAAACCTAATTAGAGCGAACAATTTTATTGGCGTCTTCGATCGATGGATGGTCATCATGATGCAGATGTCGCACAATATAAATAATACCCATACAGCAAACACCGTTACGTCACACTTTTATTGAAGTCAGAATATTTCACAGATGTTCAAAAAAAGCAGTCCCAAATCTTATGAAAAAATAGTGGAAAATGGTAGAGGGCCGAAATGGTCTAAGAATTATACATTGTAGATTTGAATTTTTAGATTTTTAGGTAATCAACGGGACTGTTGAATAACGACTAAAACCATAACTCGTATTTACACTTAGAGCATTAAGGGGTTAAAGAATTGAAAAGGAAACACCTATCAGAAACTTTCAAATGGCTCTACATATAATTACGAGTATAAACGATAAAAACTGTGCGTCACAACTCACTTATAAGATTCATTTAGGACCTAACTTGTGACGATATCAATGCATAGAAAATTTAGTTTGGAATTAGCTCGTGAGAGGTGGTTGACAGCGCGGGCGTGGGCGACACCGCACCGGCCGGCTGAGACCGACAGCGCTCGCTGATCGATCATGCCTCCACTAATACTAACAAACACACAACTACAAAGAAACGTCTCCATCAATTTTATCTAGGTATTGAATCCGCACAATAATTTGTCAACCTAATTCAATGTATTCTGTAAGTGGATACATGCTTACCAAAATTTATTTTGCAATGTGGAAGTAGTAAACGATAGTTTCGGTGGAGGCAAGTTGTCAGCTCGTTTTACGTGAAGAAATCCGTGATGGTTATTCCTTTGTCAGTCAATCCGGGCAACGGATTATGGCGGACTCCTACCGGCACGTATGGGCGATTTGTAAACATTCGACAGTGTCCACTAACCCGTTTCTCCACCAATCCGCATCGGAGCAGCGTGGTCGCTGCAGGCCTCCTCTTTCTGTCTGGAGAAACCCGTGGCCAACAGTTGACCATAAAGGGTTGCAGCCTATCGGCTAAAACCTCACGATATCCCTCCTAACTCACGCAAACTGTGTCAAGCAACGACGGCCGCTTACACCGTTAATCTAGAGTACTTCACGGGACTTCACCCAAAGGTGAGGCTAAGGTGCTCTACAATCGAAATACATGAAGATCATGATGCTACGGGCGAGTTAAGAAATCGGTAAAGGTATTCGTAGGTACGATACCTAATCGGTAAGTATCTTGGCAAACTCCAATGATACCTACTACCTGAAGATTGTAAGAAGAAACCGTCCTTTATGGGGCTGATTCCATACGTTTACGATGGATTACGATGACGTCGTGGAGCGGCGCGCAGTGGGGCGGCGCGGCGGCGGCGGGTTGCGTGTGACGTGTTGGCCGCCCTTTAATTAACCACTAAAGAACTGGGCGCGGGCTCTCGCTGCCTCATGCCCTTATAATTATATTAGCATACGCAAATAAGCTGTTAAATATAATAACACTGACAAGACAATCCTACACATTTTAACGACTCAAAGTGTGCCTAAATTTACGGCTTCAGGAGATCGTAAGCAATAGAAGAACTGTTTACATACCTACGCAACAGTTGATTGAGGTCAATTTTAGTAAGGGTTAGTGAAAATTTGCCTGCAATAGCCTGCATGCGTGATTCTGTGCTTTGAAGGGCAGAGCAGACCTTTTTTTCCAATTTTTTTTCCTAGATAACAGTCGATAAAACTCGTCGGGAGCCCTATAGTTTGTTTGAAAGAGAGCGCTGTAGGCATTCATACAAAAAGAGCGTCCTATTTGGCTTGCAGGCTCTTTTGCTTGATCTATCCGACAGTAAAAAATGTTTAGCCCTTAATTAAATTAAACCTTAAATTAAACCATTTCCTTTTACTGGCGGTTACAAAGTGCAGAACATGCATGAGTACGTACGTACCTATAGGTCCAGCTATTGTAAAAGCTTAACTTAGTATAGATACGTATAGGTAAACGTTGGTTCTCAAAAATAAACCTGTTAAAACAAAATGTTTCGTAAATTACCTATTATTGTCACTTAAATATAATAATGTTCGTGTGAGCTTCCAGAAGGGCGTGCCACAGGTTGCACGGGGCATGCCACAGGTGGGGCGGCACTCCCGTCACTCGCCGCCCGCCCTCGCCGCGCTCCCCGCCCGCCCTACCGCCGCGCCGCCCGCGCCGCCCTTCACCCCGGCGCGCCCTCGCACTCACTATTTGTTCGACGTCGAGACCGTGTTACACCAAGTATTTATTTCATATTAACCCAAATAGCTTGCACAAATTAGGTTAAATTTGCATAAACGTTACAATGTTACTGCCTATGATTAAATTCTAGAAATAGCGCCAATAATTTATTGTTTCTTAGATAAATAAACGCTGTTACACTATTTCTGCTATTAACCGCGTAGTTAGGTGATTATTGTAACATTAGAATACTAGAAACGTTGGTTTTGTTGGCGCCTTATAATACAAGTAAACACTTAATGACCCAATCATAATTATCCTTACCTTCTCGTAAATACGTAACTATTTCGTTAGGTATACTTGTGTTAAATTATTTCGCCTGTCGGTTTATACCAGTCAAATAACTACTTAACTGCTTTAAAGTCGTAAATGGTTTATTAATTTAAGAATTATTTAACTATTCGAATGATGGTAGGTAATTGTAAATTTCTTAAACTGTTCTTAACATATTTCAGTAGTTAATTTGATGGGTGCTTGCAATAATAGAACAGCAGAGCCGCCGGTGCCGGTGCCGGGGCTCCCAGCGCTTCATCATAATAAAATTGCAAATGATTTATTGCCTTCAAGATGCATTCTCGTGTAAAATGCATTTGCACTTGCGCCGGTGTACACTTTGCCTTCCATCTATGGATTTGTTTGTAGGTTTATAGTTTTATACTAACATTACACTATCGACAAATATTAATTTAAGCGTACCGAGATACCCATTAGATATTAAAGTGCTTGTTAGTGTTATTGCAATATCTATAATTTTGCATTAAAAATCATTTAGGTAACCGATTTATTATTTATTCATTTTTGGCTATGAATTGCTAATTCTACGTTTAATTAGAATTGGACCGGTAGTCAACTTAAAATTTACTTGACTACCGATGACAGATAGATACGTGTGCCGATACCTAAATTAGCAAGCATTTTACGCAAGCACACAATTTTTTGACCACCCCTTACTTTGGAAACCCATTGGCAACTTATTTATAAATGTCACAATAATTATGACATCTA
The DNA here is from genome assembly GCA_018248615.1 of Erynnis brizo brizo. Classification (NCBI taxonomy): domain Eukaryota; kingdom Metazoa; phylum Arthropoda; class Insecta; order Lepidoptera; family Hesperiidae; genus Erynnis; species Erynnis brizo. The sequence goes on from DWIY01000406.1 coordinate 8,766, forward strand.
TAGGAAATTCGTCTTAACTCACGGGCAGGTTTTGAAGTTTTGCTTAGCATAAAAATGAAGGCTTGTGTGTAAAACATGGCTCAATAATTTCTGATTGAAATGGCGTTTGTTTTTGCATAAGTTAGTCTCGCATGGGTCTAGCATGTGTGTGTGTGGCGCTGTCGCGTCTATTTATATCGCTTTGATCGCGCTACGATCCTGTCCGCCGCTCGCTGATCAATGAATTAAGGCCTGGCCGTAAGCACAGTAAGCCTGCGTACAATAACCAAGGACCAACGTACCAGTTACAAGTCAAAAAGAATCACTTCAAAACTGAAACTCTTACTAATAGAGTCGACTTGACTTGTGAAATCACACATTCACCACCTACTTTTGTTCTACTTCTATGACGCGCGGAATACCTTACATAACTTTACATTCAACAAATTAAATCGACTACATTTTTATCGACGTCGCTGCATAGCCAATGAATGATCGTGTGAATGTAGTCGACGCGATCGGTCCGAACGTTACCGAACGCATCAACATTTTTTATCGGTGATTTTTCGTTCGCTATCAACTGGTTTACGGTGCTAATGAGTTTTTTGTGACTGAATGAATTAGGCATTATTATAATCAGCAGCGCACCTCGTAGCGTACGCCGCTACGCCGAAGTTTCTCGGCGTAGTCGAATGTTTGTGGTACGGCGGGCGGCAGACTTGTGACGCCGAGGCTACGCATCCATTATCATAAAACGAAGGTTGAAGACGAGCCTCTATTTCAAATGTAAACGTTTGTTCTTCCTTTACGCGTTTAAATAAATCTTAATTGTTACTGGAAGAGTTAAATTTATAGTGTAGACACTGACCAATTTTCTTTCATGTTTCAAACGATATCTAACATTATTATTATGAAAAATTGTGGTAGGTACCTATGCATGGTAGTTCGTAGTTTCGTACGTACCTGAGGCAGTAGGTACGAATACGAACTACTCATGTATGAAGATCGGTTTGGTATGTTCCGCTTGCGGTTGATTCGTCCGTTCTCAGAAAAACCTCAACATCAAAAGGAGCATTGTTTGATGGAAACAGATCTACTCTTCCCTTGCGGTGCCAAACGCTTCCTTTCAAAAGTTTGACATACAAATTTATGTATTCTTCTCGTTTCTGCGATTTGTGCTTTAATATTAATTTTAATATTAAAGCACAAATCGCAGAAACGAACACTTGGGCGAGCGACAGTCGGAAACTACTGGAACTTACAATACGAACTTGACATTGAATCGATTATGTCAAAATTTTAATACCAAAATTCGGGACAAAAACTCACCCAGTGCCATATTCGGTAACAATGTATTCATGAATTCACCTCCGGATGGAACTAGATAAACCATAGATGTATTATTCTAACTAACGTAGATAAACAGTGAATACCTAATGTTACCTACTCACACGTCATGTTGCCCCGAGCCTAGCAACACAGGCTTTGGGGCATTTTGGTTGTCAAATTATAAGTAGGTATATCTATGTATGCGTCGGTCGCCGTCACCACTCGACCTGGGAAACATAGTGCGAATCATTTGAAATTCAATGGAGGGCCTTTGGGGTTCATAACTACGCATGTTTTACAATTATTTAAATTTATTTACTCGTTTTTCTATTACTCTATTATCACAGGAAAATCACAACTTTAAGATCGACCACTCTTCGTCCAATAATATAAGGTATCTACAGTATCTACTTTTTTTTTGTTATAAATAAAGTTGAAACCAATAAGTTTTAAGTTATCAGGAGTTCTTAAATCTCCAGCTGAGTGACATTCTACCTAAAATATAACAAGTTACGAGTTGTTATCGGAGTTTAACGAGCCATCATGGTGTTATCGACTGTCGCCATTCAGAAATACGAGTAGAGCATCAAATATTTATAATAATCACTGATCGGAAAATAACGAAGTCAACTGCAGATAACACGACGACCCCAAATTATGACTCGACACAACGCGCAAAATAGGACTCTATCTTGATGGTTTGAGGGGTGAAATTAGTTTGTGGGTTGGCGTTTCAGATAAGGGATGCCCCCTGACCGCGCTATCTGAAGAACGTCCTATCGCGAGCGCGCGGTCGCGGGCGGAGGCCGATGCAACCGCTGTAATTTTCGATGCAATTATCAATTCAAATGCAATGAGTTAGGCGTTCTATTTTTCTTTGCCTTTCGACGCAATTTCCTTCACCGTAACGGCAGGTTACATTTAATTGTTTTAAAACGTACTTAGCTTAGAAAATCCGTTGGTGCCTGCCGCTTGGATTCAAACTCGGACCTTTTGAGCGATTTCTTACTCAAGAATAGGTTTTTGAACTTTGACTATAGAGTCAATTAAGATACCTTCTTTAATTGAAGGTTGAGTTGCGTTTTCAGATGTTTCTGAAAGCACTCTTAGGTATGTGAATTATATAAGGAGTAAAGTACCTAAGCAGTAGGCACCTTTATAAATAAATTATTTTATCATGTAGGACAGGATTGATTTATGTAATGTATGTTATATATTCGTAAATTGTGACAGGAATACAATTTTTAGAAAAAAATCCCCTTTTTGGATAAATATTGAGCCTTTTAGCGATTTAAATGAACACCAGCTGTCGTGCAGCGTTTGCGTCATTCTGTTGAGAATAAAAAGAAGCTGAATTTCTTTGCTTTGTCTAATATTATTACTTAAAGTTTATGATACCTACCTATTTAGTTTACTTACTTCTATTTTTGAATTATTCTGGATTATTAAAGGTGACTCGGGTGAATAATAAAATAATCGACGCATCAGCTATAAATAAAATAGGTACCACCTGGGTATCCATTTCTTCCATGCTTACCTACTTCCCTACTTACCTACATTAGTTACATACTTACATAAGCGCCAAAGGTCTTTTAAATATTTGCCCTGTTATCCACAACAATCTTAATATGTACTCTTTACTCTATAGAATTTAGAATTTCATCTCCATCTAAGTAGATTTCCATCATTCCATGCTTTCTACGTCGTCACTTAATTTTATAAATGCTACGGCTACTGCAAAACTACTGCCATCTTGCGGTGACAATCTGTAACAACATTGGATGACTGCTTCAGAGCAGGATTGAGTCTTAATTTTTTTACTTGTTGATTGGACGATTTTTAAAATATATATCTTTTTCATTATAATAATAAAATTGTTCTGAATTTTGATTGTAACATACCTAAACATGATTATAAACCAAATGCTAGGATGAATTTATTAGTTACATTTGACCAAACAAAGTTAAAAAAGTACGGATGTATAATGCGTTCAAATTTATTTTTAACTAATGTGTTTCAAGGTTTCTTATGAAAATAATTATTATAAATTATTTTTATGTTTTATCGAGCAATAAAATATTACATAATTACACCATAATTTATATAATAAAGTTATTTTCCTCCATATTATTATAATTTTCTCTATTTTTTTTGTTTACTTGTTTGTTATTTTTGAACGCAGCTCATAACGTTGGCGTCATGGCGTCGGTTTCAATTGACATTTTTTGGTTTGACATTACCTGTTTGACATTTCATTTCGTGAATTACTTTAGTTTTGTATTTTGTGTTACTTATAGTAGAAAATTAAGACATTGATATTGATATCGTTTTGTGTTTGTAGATAATTATGCTGTGATTTGACTTTACGCTAAGACATCATGGCGCAACGTTTTCCCACGGGTGGGCCGAGCCCCGGCGGGGCGGGTGCCTTGCCTCCACAGCGGTACCCAGGGCCCGCGCCACCTCAGGGCTCTCCCATGCCACCTAGACCCTACCCAGGACCAAACTTTCCAGTAAGTTCTTGCTTTTAATATCCTTGAAGATGTAAAACACATGACTTCGGTGTGTTACTCTAAGGTGGTGATGAGAGCAGGTACAATACTTTTCGCTTTGTAATTTTGTTTAATGCATTTTGTAAATTAAGCTTTTTGTATATTGTACTCCCCACTGACCTGATGATAGCAGTCAGTGAGAATCCTTATCCTTGATTAGAGTTGATGCATTTTGTGTTATGAAGCTTCATGTACACTGGATCATGGAGGTTTGCATGGAACTTCTTATTAGATGCATCCAATGAGTAGTCCTAGAGAGTTTTCCTTCTACCTCTCTCTCTTCAGCCGACATTGGTCCATTGCTGGACATAGGCCTCTCCCAGGGCTGAATGTATTAAGGATTAGATAGTTTACATTACAGTGAGATATTATGGGTCATTGAAGAGCAGTCCTACTAATAGTTGCTACCTATGGTTGTCTTTTGCAACTTAGACTTGCTTTACTTGATTAAAATTGTATCACTTTTTTTTTCAGCAACGCAGTGGCTTCACTCCTCCGCCTGGAGCGGCGGGGGCTGGCGGCGCCGGTAGCGGCGGCTCTGGGCCCCCGCGGCCGCCGTACAGTGGCCCGGCGGGGGCCCCAGGAGGTGCAGGCGCTCCGCCGGGGGGACCACAGGGCGCGCCGGGGCCCCCCACAGCCCCCGCACCGTACGGAGCCACGCGCGCGCCGCCGCCCTCCGCCGCCGCCAAGCGCCCGCCCGACGGCCGCTCCCCCCTGCCGCCGCAACACAAACCTCAACATTATGGAAAGTGAGTAAAAGTTTGATCTCGTTTCAACATCTAGATGTTTTGAATATTTCAGAAAAGAATTAGGATTGAGGTTGAGAACCAAAGTCACTGGCATAACTGGTGACGGGCTGACCACATCCGCCTCGACCTGTGCTGTGAGCATAAACACTTTTTTCAAAAGTATTTGTAAAGTATGTACATATTGTTAAAGTAAATATTAGTCATTAGCATGTCATATGTCAGCCTGTTTTGACCTCTTTCCATATTAATGGCAGCTCGATATGATTACTATATGAAACTTAAATCCATGCTC
>DWIY01000407.1:0-13655 GCA_018248615.1 Erynnis brizo brizo
CCCCTTAGTGATTAGGGTTGTCCACTCTTAACATTTTATTTTTATTTTTTGGACAAATTTTTAAATTTTTATTTTTTTATAATGTGGCCATAAAAAAATACATATAACCCTAAATTTTCACACTTCTGTCATCAACCCCTATCTTTTAATAGTCATTTTCGCGCTCGATAACATATATGGCAAAACAACGTTTGCGGGGTCAGCTAGTAGTACAATAAAAACTTTGAACTGCGTCTCATATTGCTTATTTTGTTCCAGCACTGTCCGGAAGCAGCGCTGGTATCGGCGAGGGTGCTGGCCGCGGAAGGCGCCCCAGCCACCCGGTCAGCGTCAGGAGTAGAGAGACGTCCCTCTGCACCTCGTCCGCCGCTGAACAAACGCGGCTCCGGATCTCTGCTGTCACAGGCTCCTCCTCAGTCCAGGTAAAGTCCAACAGATTACAGTTCTATTGAATTATTTTAAAATTGTTCTTTATATTACTTTATGCCAGCCCATTTTTAAAACCTCTCAAAAACCTTTTGTTACATTTTCAACAGTATTTTCATTGAATTTTATTAATTCAAATTTAATATCAATCTTGGCTTTCGCGATGTCGTAATGTGTTGTTTTACAGTCATTTAAAATTGGCACGGAATATTTCTACATACGTGGAACAAATGATCGATCATTTTATGACTGTACCACCGCCCAAAGACACACATTACGTATATTCCTATCGGCAATAATTGTACTTGTATATAGGTAGATCTGATATGAATATTGTTAAAATGTTTCAAACTGGCCCAGAAATTCTGGTATTTACAGCGCCCGGAGATAAATATTCAAAGATACGTTAGGTAGGGCTTTCCACGAGGGAATTTATTGAGAAAATTAAATTGTCCCGGCGGCGTGACAAGCCGGCAATCCATTTTATCGCTGCGCTGTCGTTTGGAGGACGACGTTGAGATCTTATAAATTAATGCGATTTGTGACGCATATAATATCTAGCATTAATTTTTCCATTTTGTAATGGATGTTTTTGATTTATTTATTAGCTACAACCAAACAAAAACATAAACGTTTGAATTACAATGAATTTTGACATATTCAGGTCATCTTGGTTATTGGTATGCCAATTACTAGCGTGTACAATGTTCACTATCTAGTTTTGTATTTAAAATATTTTTGTAAGTACATAGGTATTAGGTTATTTACAGTTATGATTAAAGGCGATGCCCTATTTATTCGTTGTCAAATTAAATATTGGTCCGCATACAAACAATCTAGGCGATTAAATCTAAATACAAACTATTTGATATCAAATTGGTTCAGCCCCTTAGGATAAGTTCACGTAGAGTTTAAAGAAGATTTTAATATAAAGTTGTCCATTAACAACCATAATAGAATTAATGAAAAAGCTCGTAATATAACCGCGAATTCTGTTGCTGTTGTACCAATTTTATTAAGAGGTAGATTATGTTTGCAATGATGAAATTATCAAGCGTGTAAAGGTGAGTCTCTGCGGTCCTTATTAGTGTTATATTTGATCAAGATCATTTAATTTAGAAAGCAAATTTGAATTAAGAACCCGATAATCACGGTTGAACAAAACTATACCATGCGTACAAATCAAAATGTAACCGTAAGGGTTATATGACTCTCAATATGGGGATTACATTTACTCGGAAAAAATATATTTATTGTTACGAAATGCTTTCCGCCGGTCTCTTAGCCCGTCATGAAGCAGCATGTTTTTCAAGTCTTGTGCTTCGGCTGCGGAGGTATAGTTGCCGGCGATACGTTATTTGAGGCGAACACCATAATCCTCATGAGTAGCAAAGCACACGCATGGAACCTCAAATAGGATTTCTTCCCTATTTAAGATTAGATGTAGGTATCCATAGGCTGCAGTGACCACTTAACATCAGAAGGCCTGCATGCCTGTTAATTACTCAATTACTATGGGCAAAAGCTAGATAGCTAGTAATTGAACACTGACATTAATAAATTACGTTTGCCGAGTCCGACATTGCAATTGACGCGATGAAATTATCGAGAGTAGGCATTGAGTAGGCTCTCTGCAGTCAGGATTTATATTTGACTAGCTGACATGACAAGCATAATTCTGCCCTTAATTTTGGCTGTGTGTTTTTTTCTTTATAGTAATTCAGTAGCAAAAGGGCATGCAGCCACCTGATGTTAAGCGGCTACTGCATCCTATGAACATCGGCATCCAACTTCAAATAGAGAAAAAACTTTTAAAAGGTTATAATATGCGGGTGCTTTGATACTCAACAAGATGTTTGCCTCAAATTAAGTATGTTGTGATGTGAGATGTGATGTGATTAGATTGCTTACCTCAGTTTTACAAACTAATACTCACGTATTGGATTTGATCAGCAGAAGAGTAGATAGAGACAGTGATTGATTGAAGTCTGAAATGGTGAGATATTGAGAGATGAGCAGTCGAGTTTCGCGACGTATGTCTTGCATCTACAATACAAATACACATTTGATTTACCTACGGCACTCTCATGGAAATTAGCTTTGTTGAACTAAGAATAGTTTAGCTTGGGACCTACAGAAGCTCTCTAAAACAACTATGAACGTACAGTAATTACTCTAATTTAGGAACTGCAACAGTCGCAGAGTTTGACTCGGAATCCATTGTTCAATTAAAACTTTCAATGTTAAACTACCGAGGTATCTAGAGTGTTGCGTTTCATTGTCACTAGGTTTGTTTGCAACCCATTACTTATCACTGCAGGGACGGGTCTTCTTTCAAATGAAAAAGTATGTAGAGCACCACGCGGTCCTAATAGGGGTTGATGAGCTTCATGTGCCTTTGAGAACATTATGGAATACTGACATGCAGGTTTCCTCACGATATTTTCTGTCACTGTAGTTATACTTCATTTAAAATGCATATTATATAACTTACCATGTGTCCTTATTGCTACGTCGCCCGCAAAATCGAATCTGGAAGTCTTTAGTATGAGACTGACATTAAATTTCTTCTATCATACTAGGCAAATCATAGCATAAAGTTATTTCTGGATACTTACCTGAATATAATTTGCAGCAGAGTTACGGCCCAATTAAAAGTTATATTACGAGTTGCACCCTGTTCTTGACAGCTTCTCGTAGGTTGGTTTTTGTATGGTTAAATGATTTTCAATATTACTTTTATGAAGCAGTAAGCAGTAAAGTTAAATGTAACCTAAAACAGCTTTTTCGCTTTCTGATTTTTGTCGAAAATTCGTGGCTCTTAATTTTATATGGAAAAAACATTGATTTGAGTGCATGGTTTTTTTTGATATTGATTTAGCATAACAAGTATCGGAGATACAGGCTTCCTTTTTTACTAACCTTCAGTAATTTCAAGATCTACACGAGAAAGTCATGAGAGCTTATTTGTAGGTATTTTAACGAGCAACAACTTCGTTTACTTCCCAAAACTTTAAATAAGGTTCTCGAAGAAATAAACTATAAATTAGGGATCAGAAGAACTTCAGGCCTCTTCTGTACCTATACTCAGAGTTTGTAGCAAAGCCTGAGCTTAATTTAAAGTTGTATTACGCTGCAGATTGTATTTTAAGATATCGGCAACATATTTTTTAGGACTATGAATAATTACTCTTCAAAAAGGCACAAAATTAGCGCTGTTTTAAAACATTGTTCATTTTAATTTCAATGGATTAAAATGATCGATAACAATTAATGATTAATGATGTTGGATACGGGCGTCTATGGGCTGCAGTGACCACTTAACATCACGTGGCCTGCATGCCCGTTTGCTCCTAAAATACTATGTAAGTAATTAATAAAAAACTATGCAGTATCTATAATAAAACAGAATTCTGTTTTCTATGGCAGTATCCAACGAAACTACTTGAAAATGTCGTACAGAAGTAGGTATTTTCGCTAGCAACTAACTCATTTACGTTCCCAAACTATAAATTAGGTATGCGGAGAACTTCGTGTCTCTCCTGTATACTAACAAAGTTTGTTGTAAAACGTACCTGGTTCCATTTCATGTGTAACACGGCACACATTAAAGAGTACGCAACTTGTATTTTAAGGTTTAGCAACTTATATTATTATTATTTTTAATGGCTTATTTTCAATTTCAATAGGGAAGAAATTTTCAATACAAATTAGAATTTAAAACCATGTAAGTATTTATTTAATTTAGGAATGTTTACAATAAAAATCATACGTATGCTCAAAGGTACCTATTGTTTATTTTTAAAGAAATTTCTTACAGCAGACGTGAGACTGGACTAGAAAGACTAAAAGTAGATAAGCGTGTACCATTGTTCGAATGTACAATTATGAATAGGTATACAACATAATAAAATAATGATAAAAACATTATAAGGTGAAAAGGAAAAAAATACAATGCTTACAGTAAAATATATTATATCTACAAACATACAATCAATCTTAATACCTCTACTGAGATGTATTGTTAGTATTGTTACTGGCTTGTGGCACAGATAGGTAATACCTAGACTTCTAATAAGTTACCTTCGAGTTTGATATTAACGTACCAATAATTTTCATTTTTGTATTCAGTATAGATACCTAATATTTTCTATGTGACTTATTTTAATCAAAGCAAAAGGTTGTACCCAACAATACCTATACATATAAAAATATTTTCAATAAGAAAAGATCTTTGGTTAGTTGCCCAAATGGGATTTTGTCGGGTATTTCAATCGCCGTGATCTTCGGGTTTGAATTCTTCTGGCTTAATATTATAAGATTATGTTTTATGTTTCTTTCTCGGAAAAGCTAGGCTCGTTTTTCAGATCCGATTCTTTGCTGCAGTACTCTGGAGTACTGCAGCAAAGAATTGGAGTCCGTGTCTCTGGAGACACGGACCGTTTATTAGATTGAAAGCTTCCGTTTCGCAGTAATAAATAAATGATTTTCAAAACGAATAAATACCTCTTGATTCAGTTGCCCAAATATAATCCACATGGGACTCGGTCGGATGATTGATTGTTACAATTTGATTTATATGCTTGATATAGTTTTTCGTCGTTATTCTCAGGTTCTCACGGTTTATCAATATTTGATTATTTGCTTCAATCACTAAACTACAATGATTAGCTTAAAAGTTTCCTCGAACTAACGATAAATACGATAAATAATGATTTTCAAAACGAGCAATACCTCTTATCTAGTTGCCCAAATATAGGTAATCTAATTGAGACATAGTAGGATATTTCAGAATTATAATTTTATTTGTACGTTTGATATAGATTTTAGACGTGACTCATTCTCATTCGGAAACCTGACTCCTGAGACCTGGCAATCGCCTCTTCTAGATCAGGCACTGGATGTTGATATGGGATTGTTGTTATCGATACAATAGAATCGTTAAACTCCGTCGAATACCCTACGGATAAACATTCAGCCCGGGTTGACCAAAGGCCAATGGCCACTACCTACTCCGTTTCTTCACTACTTCAATCCACATAGAAGCAGCTAATGAAATATTCTCCAGGTCGGCCCCTATTACGGAGAGGGATTCATGTTCAACAATGGAATATAAAAAGGGTCGCAGTCATACAAGAATGAACAAGAAATCTTGATTAGTTGTTAAGCAGCTATGTATATAATCCACTTGGGACCCTGCCGGACGTCTGAGGGTCACGAAATTTGATTTTACGCTTGATACAGTTTCAGTCAGCCATGATTCTCTGTCGTAGAGGTTTATCAATTTATAAGTTACTCTGGAAAGCGTGAAAATATTAGATTTTAGTGTATTTAAATATTACATAGGTAAAAATAAGCAATAAACTTTTCATTTTAAAAAGGTGTATTAACATAGTTAGTTTACCTACCCAAGATATCCTATCTATATATGATGATAAGTATAGATTGGCTAATATACAATATAAATAGAGCCCACAAAATATATGAATAATTATTTAAAGAATTGAATACTTATAGGTACCATAAGTAAGGAACTATAAAAAATGCTCTGCCTTAGCTAAATTATGTTGCATTTTCTTAAACTGTTTTTCAATTTAAACAGAGGTCTCAAACCAAGCAAATTGTCAGGAGGGAGACACAAGAGGGAGATTTGAAACGGAAAGACCCATTAAAGAAAAAGTCTTGTGACTTATCGCAATCAGTAACGGCAGCTCTAGAGATAGATAGAATCACGTAGACGGTAGACGATGCTTTTATAGTTCATTTATATTCTCATCGTATTTTATACGAGTTATAGAATGTATTGTATGTTGTAATACGTGCAATCTCGTGTCGTCAATTGCCATCATGGCATGTCACTCGTGAAATTTACACGCATAGATGTATTATTCTACGTATGCTACGTTTGTCATTGCGTACGTCTGTCGCATGTCAGTGCATATTTTATTTAGGACAGTTCCATACGAGTTCCATACAGAGACGTGTTTATATTTTGTAGTGTTGGTCGGTCGGTAATGACAGCCAATTAGACAGGGCAGTAGAAAAATAATAAAAATAAATGATCAATCTATTATAGAATGTAATCCTTAATAACCTGTTATTTACCTAATTTTGAGCGATACTAAACTCTGCGTACATCGTATAAAATCAGCAAACAAAATGCACGAAGAAAAGAAATGTATTGCAACTAAATAGTAGTGAGTTGAGGAGGCACTTCTTTCAATACATTTCAAGGCAGCTTCAAGAATCCTTTTATGTATTGGAATCAGATTTTTATTTAATCGAGGCTAGGAAAAAAGACTGCTAAATTAAAGCTTCCAGGAGAATAATTCAATACAGATCAAATGGAACGAATTGAATCAATTAATTTTAAATGGAAGTCCTCAATACAGAGTTGTCTTATTTGAAAAATCTTTTCTATAAAATGTGATTCGTTTGAGAATGAAATTGTATTGGAATAGACAGAGGTGTTTAGAGTTACACAAAGGCTTCAGGAGTTCTCTTCGCTTTGTATTTAGCCTTTCGTCGTAATTGTGTATCGGATTGCTTTAAACTTCATCCGTCATTCGTGTCTCAAGCTTCACAAAGGCCGGTTTCATGAGTATCTGTGAAAGCCTTGGTTTTTAACGATTCTTCTTTACGAGATTGTTCTTGGTTTATGGTGTCTACAAGTACAGCCATGATGAAAGCCATTGCTGAATTCAATCTTATGTGTCTAAGATAAAGTTGCTTTTCCGTTATCATAAAATCTGCAGATAATTTTGCTTGTGCTGCTTTCTTTATTGCCAGTTTATGGCCGGCCGTAACGGGAGATTGCATTTCATTGGATTTTTATTTGCCCAGCTACAAAAATATCAGTAGTCGATGTTCTGTACATATAATAACGTTAATACATAAGCAATCCCCGTAAAGCTCGTAATTTCAGTTTTTTTGTGTATCAAATTTTGATGGAAGACATGTGATTATTAAAAAAAAATTGTCGCGAAATAAAATTCGTACACAGTATAGTTACATATTCACTTACAGTACTTACTGGGTCTTCTTTAAAATTATTGTTCCTAGAATATAAAGTGAATTGAGTAGGTACTTATTTGCCACTAAAAATATAAACCACAACTTGCTCGCAGTTTCTTGTCTCTACATGAGTCGATGCTATGACTCTTTCACTTTAATAAATGATTTTATTAACGTTACTTCAATTTTTATGGTATCACAATGAAGCTTGTTTACACTATGCATTCTCATTTGCCAATCTCTCAAAGCTTGCAGTTTCCAGCAGGTCATAAAAGCAAAACTTAGACATAAAAACCAATTTTTGAATTTTAATTCAAAACTTTTGAATGGCCGACAATTGCAAGATCGCTCTGCGTGACCGCTTACAAATTCCATTTTGGAACTCCAAACCTTAATGGTGTACTAAGAAACCTCTAACGTCTATTCGAAACGATTTTTTCCTAACTAATAATACCTTTACTAGCACTTAGCAGGAGTGGCCGTTATTTGAAGCGAAACGACCTCGCCAGAGGATATTCCACGCGTAACGAGAGAAGACATTTGCTCAACGACAGTACAATCTGTTACCGCACACTAGACTTTTATTTACTGACTGTACCAAATATATGAGATAGGGCAGAATTGAAAAAAAATGAGTTCTTTTCCTTTATTCCTTCGTTGTCTACTACTGAACATGGTCCTTCCCTAATCGACGCCACTTCGCCCAATCCTAGGTCCTTTGAATCACATGGTTTCCTGCTGTCATCTCCATCGCCCAATCCTAGGTCCTTTGAATCACACGGTTTCCTGCTGTCATCTCTATGTCTACATGGTCGGAGGGTGGGAGGAATACGGGCTCCTTTTGCGAAATGTGATCGCCATTCGAGGACTTTTTTCCCTCATTCTCATTCAAATGTTGAAAGAGGATTACGTCATTTCAGCCTCTGTCACGTAGAGAAATAACAAACTTTCTCCATTACTTGTTGAGTGACTTTGAACTGGTAGATTAGACTCACACTGAATTCACCTAATACACTTCACTGAAACTGCAGACTTCAGAGAGAATTCATATTCTCCCATTTAAAAGTCGACTGAGATGTTATAAATCTAAAACTTTGAAAGGTTTCTGCTATCCAACAAATGGACAGACGCCGTTTCTCCGGCGAAAGTTAAGTGTATTCCGTGTTCTGTGGGCGAGAAAGCCCCTAGGTCGTATTACTTCTTACAACGAGTAGGTACTCGGTGATCCTATTAAGGTGTTTTCACTTTAGTTAAATGGAGTAAGGCGGTTTGACCTTTAGATCTGAAGCTGGAATAGCAGTAGGTCACTCATATTACAAATTGCAAGTGAATTTAAAGATCAAGCGGAGTTATCGACGTACCTAAGCTATTATCAGATAGTTTTTCCAAAGTTTTACGTAAAAATATAAACCATTACAATAATAATTATGGCTTCTTTATATAATGTTCAATGAGCGAGTTCTTTGCAGTATTTTTTATTTCTTTTTTTTTACCAAATAAGGAATTAATGAAATACAGATACTCTTTCTGTTACGAAACTAAGTTTATGCTCGTGACATATTCTTATTGAGTTCCAAAAGTTTCCAAGCTGGAATTTCTAATTAGTATGTCAAAGAAGTATGTGAAAAAAGTAGTTAATCGTACTACTATTATAAATTGCGAAAGTTTGTGAGGATGGATGAATGGATTTGTGTTTGTTACTTTTTCACGCAAAAACGGCTTAACAGATTTTGATGAAATTAGGCACACAGGTAGATTATAACCTAGATTAACATACAATACTTTATATCTCCATTTGGATCAAATTCGTAGGTCCACGCGGACGAAGTCGCGACCATAGTCTAGGAAATGAAGTAAAGAAATAGCTGTATTTTGTTTGAATGAGTTTTATTTATATGCTCTAGCTTCTCGTTCCTAATAAAATGAAGCGGTTTGACCTTTAACTCCGGAAGGCACGTCACCGCACTGGCTGGTGTAGTTCCTGCGACTCGAATGGAATGAGCTTCATGCATTATTGCAGTTGAAATAGCAGAATTTAATTTATTTCTCTTAATGCATTTTAGATTACACTAAATAAAATATAAGTCCGATACTTAATTATATGCGCTTTATAAATTTAAATATCACTTGCTGTAACGATGCAAGAAAACATCGTGAGGAAACCTGCATGCCTGAGAGTTCACAATAAAAAATGTTTTCAAAGGCATTTGAAGTCCGCCAACCCGTATCAGGCCAGCGTGGTGGACTAAGGCCTACAGCCCTCAAATTATGAGAGGAGACCCAACTGTAGTGGGTCATTAATGGGTTACGGAAAGACAATCCTTATTTGGTGGTTGTGTTGGTTCTTAACTTTTAATTTTATGCGAAAATTTTGTTTTACCGCATTATGTTCTTTCTAGGTACCTCTGGATTCGCATAGCGCTGTTCGAGCGGCAGCTGTCTAAGATCATCGAGCATCTAGTGAACAATGCATCGAGATACTACGAAAGAGATGCCCTGGTCGCGGACCCTGACTACGGTAGCATCCTCAGCTCACTTCTAGTGGGGCCCTGCGCCTTGGAATTTTCAAAGGCGAAGGCCCCAGCATGCTTTTGGACTGACCCTCCGGCTGATGAACTGGTAAGATTCTTTAATTTTCAGTTAGAAGTGTTACAAGGCAAGGCATGGTAGGTAGACGGCACGAGTCGTGAGCACAATGTTTATTGGTCAGTTTGACCAATGTCTGAACCAACAGCGCACTCAACGCTGTTGGTTCAGACGATTGGTTCGTCAGTGTACGTCGTCTATTGGTCTACCGTGTGTACTTCGTCTGCTATACATTGTTCCAAAGTGTACAATATCCCTACCCCTAATCATCTCACGACTTATGACAGTTACAATATGTCATAATGTCCAATGATACGCGCTTGAAAGGAGTCGTTAGAATCGTCGAATTGTGAGAGTGAATCTGTGGCCGACTACGTCTTCTCGTTTGTTAACCAATATTACTTAACCAATATTAGATACTAGTATTTACACTGGTCTTTTAGACACTGGTAGTTCACAAAAGCGGTGAGAATTATTTCCCAGGCGCTTTTTTCTCCTCTCCTGGTCTACGATAGAATATAGATCGATGAAGACGATATTTCGTATACTTATCGCTAGTAGACTTTATCTTTCTGTCAATATTGGTTCTTACATCATCAATCTTGGGAAGCTACGTTTTATTAATCTTTCATAAGACCCTGTAAGGGTAAAGCTCTTCCTTTTACGTTCCAATCTCAGTCTATTCACCAAGTTTTTTCAACTTTACTATCAAGTCAACTAAAGGATGTCTACTAACAAGTTTATCTTGAGCTCTCATTTCAAAGTCTGTACGACTTTTGAAAGTATTACGTAAGCTGATAAGCGAAGATCCATTAGTTATCCCAAAGTTTCAACCTTTTTGAATAGATGACTGCCTAATACCTTTAAAAAAAGCTAATGATCTTAAAGATTCTTTATCAGATGCCATCTAAACCATACCAACCAACCATAGATGTTATTTAGTTATATTTTCAACATCTTTTTAAATATGATTTTTGCTTTTGTTTAGGGGCCATTGAAGGGTTCATTTAAGGGTCATAAGTCATAACCAAAGGGTGAATAAGTGAGTTAATTTTTTTACAGGTACAACGTCATCGAATGTCGGCTGGAACGACGACACCTCCCTCTGTCCGGAGGCCTATCCTCAACTTTAGGAGAAGTCTGAACGCCTCCTCAGATGACAGCGGGTCTGTCAGTACAGGTACGTTAGTTTCAAGTACAAAGAACTATTGTATGAAATTTTGCACTCCGAAGATGAGTATCGATTAATTCTTTAAGTTTGGTAAGTTTAAAAGCTATGGGCTATGGGCGGTCCGTGTGCAAAATCCTACAATGTGACGAAGTATATGTACGACGAATGTATAATACCAAAATGTAATTTTTCACAGGTACTGGTAGTACAAACGCATCGAGTGCCAAGGATTATGTAGAAAGTTTACATCAAAATTCTCGAGCAGCTTTACTGTATGGCAAAAATAATGTCAGAGTACAGCCGGTAAGTGCGGACCATTGCTGTGGTGGAAATTGTGTAATTTTAAAAAGCCAGTAACGAGTTAAAATCGATTTTGAAAACGAATTAGCCCAGTCGAATTAGGTTTTGACATTGAAAAAATTAAATCGCTGGGGAGGGTCTCTGGCAGTGGCCAGTGGTTATCGGGATTCTCACCCTGTTGTGTCACCAATTTGAGCATGAATTTTTGTTTATTGCATAAATCGTTTATTTCAATTTTACACGAAAAAAGGTCTTCACCAAAGTTGCGTCTTAAGACAATGTCTCACATGGGCACATTAAAAGAATTATTTTAACTTAACAAAGGCCGTAATTACTTGAAATTGCAGAAGGACGTAGAAGAACCGATGCCTGGATACTTGAGTCTTCATCAAACAGCATCAGGGCTAGTAATCAAATGGACTCCAAACCAATTAATGAATGGTTACGCAGAGAGCGAAGGCGTAGACAAGAGGTATTTCATTAAGACATTCCAAGGCAATCTCGTTATTTGTTTGCTACTTTATTATTGCTTTATCATTATTAAGTTTGAGTGTTCATTGAATTAAAACTGTTTGAATTGTTGTTTTGTTTTTATACGCTTAGCTTTAGCAGACGGCTTTGTAGTTAAGAGAAATTGATTTTGTGAAAAGTTATGTATTAGACAGTTCTAATACATAATTTTTCTTGTTGTTTCTTTTAAATCTATCTTGGTCTGAAATATTTGCAACTTTATCAACGTCTACATATTACACCAAATTTTTTGTTCTTATTTTCCTTCTAAACTTTATTGTATATTATAAAGACTTACGATGTTTTTTATGAATTGGTAACATGATATTTTTCTGTAGTATCTAACTATATTATTAGTTGCTTTGAATATCGAAAATTAATTTATTTTTATTTAAAATATTGACAAATTATGTGTTTGATAAAGATTTTATTTTTATCAAATTCAGATTGTTATTTTACTTACTTTTATTTACTTTCCCTACAGTAGAATTTTTTATTTGTGTGTTTTTTGGAATACTTTTGTAGAGAGAAGCATTTTCGTTCCAAAGAAATGTCATTGTAGATATATTTTGAAGATTTTAACACAAAATGGTGTCCACATGATGCCACCTTGTGGTACACCACTTACATCTTCAAAATTCATAATATCTACAGCGCCATTGACTTGTAGTTTGCAAATTTTATATGTAGCCTCCTACGTTGCCACTTAGTGCATGCATCAGCGTGCCAAAACAAGTGTATTCTGTGCAGCACCAGCCCTTGCACGGTATATAGACGACACTGCGCTGGTCCCCTCTGTGTTGATTGGTATGTTGCTTGCATTTTTTTTATCCTTTTACGATCGGTTTTAATAATCGTTTGTTGGATATGCGTAGCCCTATATAACGTTTGATTATCACGTAACATGGTGTTATATAAAAGCAATCAAAAGGCTGCCTTAGTAACCAAATAGTGTCTGTCTAAATCCATATCAGAATATCGGTTATTGAAACTCATCGTTAGTCTTTATTTTGTTTTTTTATTATATTGTTTTTTGTTTTTTGCTTCTATATTTTGTTTTATACAAGCTTCGCTCGATTTCTTGTGATTTCGTAACTAAGTATACGTTTTTACGATTTTACTATACCTATCGATTTATTCAAGACCATTCCTTGTTTTTTTTGCTTTGACATTATTTATTTTGTAGTATATTTGTTCTTGTTTTTTAATAACAATGCCATTATCTCTAACATAGTAGAGAACATTGTCGATTCCCTTGTTAGCTGCGACTATCGCAACTTTGTTGTTGGTAACTGGGTCAAACGTACCGCAAAAGTTTGAAACTAATACTGTGAGCATAAAATTCAAGGATTTAATCTAAAAGTGAGCCTTTGTTTTATCGAGGACGAATGGACATTGGAGACAATCATGCTGGGCTTACTGCTACTACATGACATACTTTTTTATAATCACACGGGAAATTCGCGGCTGTATTAACTAGTATTCGTGATGGATCTTAGGCATTATTAAATCATCCACAAACATATTTATGTTTAAACTAGGCGTACCTAATATTTAATTGAAATCCCTTATCAATCCCTTAAAAACTAAACCCCTTCAATTTCCTTCTTTTTTGATTTAAAATAATATTTTATGTATAAGGAAATTA
>DWIY01000408.1:0-13650 GCA_018248615.1 Erynnis brizo brizo
TCTGCTGGGAATCGAACCCAGGACCCTCCGCGCAGCGCACCAGTGTCTTAACCACTGCGCCACTCAGGTCGTCACTTAACTTAAATCATAGGTAAAATATATAAAACCCACACAACATCAAAGTGTATCCAAATCACACTGTTGTGGTGTAATTGAGCTGTCAGCGTCGACGCCTCGTCAGTGACGCGGGTGACCGTTTAAAACTTTCCCAACAAGCCACAGGCAAATGGTTCTATATAAATACAACGAAAAAAAATGCTATTAGGTAATATTTGCAGGAAATTTAATATTCAAAAGGTCTCATTCGAAGGTGAGCAATACAACTCATACAGGCAAAAGCATGTTATAGCCCACTGCAATGTACAATAAATCAAAGCAGCAAAACAGTGTTACGAGTGTGGTGTAATTGAGCTGTCAGCGTCGACACCTCGTCAGCGACGCGGGTGACCGTTTAAAACTTTCCCCAACACGCCACAGGCAAATGTGTGGGAGGTTCTATAAATATAGTGACATACCTACCACACCATACATACCATTCATATTTGTAGCAAATTTTATGTTCGCAAAAGTTATGCAGGATGTGAGCAATAACATAAATATTATACTAATACCCCACCACTCAATATCTTACAGAAATAATCCCCCGTAAGGTGTAAGTATAAAAAGCACATGTCTTACTACTCAGTTCACCGGAATCCCAAAACATTTTGCACACTTAAACGACTCACTTTGCTCTTTGCGTAACACAATAAAACTATAGACCGAGCCTCTGTATAATGCAGTGCCGGGTATGACGTCACGGGGTTCAAGATGCGAAAGCAATTTAAGTTTAAACAATAGCCTTGCTGCCACCGCAGAGGAACTTAGCTCTTTGCTGTACACAATAGGGTCCATAATCGAGCTTCAAGGTCCTGACAGGTATAAATGGGCATGCTTCGGGTAGCGCAATTCTCACAGTGTCAACGTTGAAGGCGGACGGATGTTTTGACAGTTATATTTTCATAATATTTGTTGGGAGGCGGCGATGATCGTGGAGCTGAAACCTCCTTTCTCCACTTTTGCAAGTGGATTTTGAAGCGAGTTGTATTATAAAAGCATGTAAAGTGGCGAGAACGAGTTCGTGCTGAAGTCGTTAGGGTATACTCGTAATGTGGAAAGTAAAAGACAGACGAAGCTAACAAAATCTAGAAATGCTTAGAAGGGATGCTAGAAGTGTGAAAGAATAATTTCTTGTCTTCGGAATTTCCACAATATCATAGTTATGTAGCTCATAAAAACTTTAGACAGACACCACTGTCTTATGCTTAGCATGAGAAACCACTGTCTTGTGCTCATCGAATGTAACAAAAAAATATTTGAGTTAAAGTTGATGAATTCAATGTTAGATCAGTTCTTAGCGATTAACTCATTTCTATCCTATCACCACTAGATAAATACCTATGAGCCGTCTTACTATTCAATAAATTGACATGCCAATT
Organism: Erynnis brizo brizo; assembly: GCA_018248615.1. NCBI lineage: Eukaryota > Metazoa > Arthropoda > Insecta > Lepidoptera > Hesperiidae > Erynnis > Erynnis brizo. The sequence goes on from DWIY01000408.1 coordinate 1,479, forward strand.
AAATAATGGGTATAATGGATCGCTTATGACTCACGGGGCTGCTAAGAGGTTAACAAAGTTACACATTTTTACAATCCCATCCCAATCACAAGCCACACCAGTATCGAAGCACCTATCACGACACGATGCATGCGATACGTGAGCGTGCATAATTATCGCTTCCCTTTAGTGCGCAGGTAGTTATCGTGTTTCAAAGACCGACAAAGTAACCCTCCCTTCAGCTCGAGCGCGGCTTGAGAGGCTGCCTCAACGAGTTTATACTTCAAGGGCTGTAAAGCTTTGCGCTGTTTAAAAACATCATTTGCGGCGTTTGATGATATTAGTGTATGTATCAATAGGATTTCTGTCTCGATCGTAAACTTAGGCAGTTTCGTATAGTAATCGTATCGAGCTGCCATTAGTATGGGAAGATGTCAAGACAGACTGACATATTAATGTCTTAGGTACTACTACTACCCGTAGTAGTAGTAAACTACTATTATGTGAAGAATACTATCAACGACGATAGTGTTAGAGTATTGAAATATGGTTAAAATATGGGACGATTATCATTTTAATATTGGTAGAATCGATTAACTAAAAGTCAGTCGATTACTCGTTTGTCATGGCAACAATTAGCGCGTCAAAAAAATAAATAAAAGCGGGCAACACCTTTTTTTCCCGATCTAAAAAAACGCAACGCAAATGGCGGACTCGGTCGATTTACAATAATTCTTACCGTTGTTCCAATACTTACCTACCTGGCTTCAAAGAGCATTAAAACACTACGTTATACCTAACTTTTTCTAACAGTCAGAAGTGACACAGTTTGTCTACGTGCCTGATGCTACGGTCTCCTGGATTCTGGAGCTTTAAGGTCAGATCTTAAAGTGTTATTGGACTTCTACTTGGCTACATGCCGAATAGTTTGCGGCCACAAAATTGGTTGGTGGTATCTAACCAAAGCAAGGGAGAAAACAAACTTTGAAAAACCAACGTGCAAACTACGAGTTTATTTGGGTTCAACGTGCTGATGGTGCCGATTACTATGTTGTACGTGTGGTACGTACCTACTTACTCGTGAAATGGTGATCAAACTGCACACGTTATCTGAAAGTTGCTGATTGAAGTGTTTTTTTTACCTAACCTTTAATAGTTAGGTCAGTGTTGGTGTTGATACCTAATTTTCAAGTTAAACCTAGTTGAGTGGCTGTTTATTTTAACTACGGTGATTACGCGCTACGCTTTTACGTGACTTTATCGTCGTTGACGTTTTTAAAGCTAGTAGTAAATATGTATTTGACTGGTTGTGCTTGCGGCATACCTCTCTTTGAATTTGAACTATACATGTAGAATGTGCATATTATTTTCAATGTTTATATGTGTACTGACTGTCAATGTTTATTATTTTAGCAGTGTTATAATATTGCAATAATCAATATTTTTTGTTGTTGCATATTTACCTACTTGGTAGGTATTTATTGTCTTAGTGAGTATACCTACCACTATTACTTTGAATCATTTACTCATTGCATCACTTATAGTTACGTATAATGGGAAGATCTAAGCGAAAACAGCGGGATTCCAGTGCGGATGGTACTTCTGCGAGTCATACAGATTTCAGTTCTAGTGATAGTGATAATTATAAGCGTAAGTCAAGACATAGAAAGAAACACAGTCGTGGCCATAGGCGGTCTCACAGCCATAAAAGAAATGGTAGAAAACGAGCGCATTATGAACAACATAAGCATAGGTCTCTAAATAGAAATGTTACCCCGGATATAACCCAAACTCCCCCGTTGATATCTCAGACTCAAGTTAATAGGTTAAACACCCCCATTGAAGTAAATTATCAGACTAATACTGTATTGTCAAACAGTAGCATTGCAACAAATAATCCTATTGTATTAAATAGCCCCAAGAGTAATTCTGTGCCAGTGAGTTCAAATTTTTGGGCACAAAATAATTTTCCAGTTGCATTTAGTGTTGTTCCAGAATTTGACCCAAGTGATAATAGTCAGACAATAGAAAATTGGATAAACAAGGTTAATGAATGTGCGCAGATCTACTCTTGGAATGATCGTCAAATTTGTCACTATGCTCTTCCCAAATTAAGCGGTTTAGCCAAAAAGTGGTATCAGGGATTACCCTCAGTCCTATATAATTGGGATGAATGGAGACAAAAATTGAAGTTAGCTTTCCCGTCCAATGAAAATTATGGTGATCTATTAACAACAATGTTAAAACTTAGATGTAGGTTTGGACAATCTTTAGAACATTACTACTATGACAAAATGGCACTTATAAATAAATGTGAGATAATTGGTAAAAAGGCAGTTGGTTGCCTTATACATGGTATTGATGATAAGTTTGTAAGAATGGGGGCAGGGGCCTGCATGTTCGATGAACCAGAACAGGTCCTTAACTACTTGCGCACAGTATCTCAACATGAAAATAACACACCAGCTAACAACAATCGTAACCGGAATAGTAATCAATCTAGGCAGCCTAATAAGGCAGAAAATGAACAAACTAAAGGTAATAATAATGCGAATATAGTAAGATGTTTTAATTGTAACGAGGTAGGACACATAAGTTTAAGATGTAGCAAACCAATAAAGAGGTGCAACTTTTGCTTAAAATTAGGCCATGAAACTAAAGATTGTCGTAAAAGAAATAATAATAATACTGATGACGCTAATAAAAATAGTAACTCAACGGAGCAAACTAAGAGTGTTATGTGTATTTCCAATAGTGAGGCTGATAATGCAAAATTTTATAAAGACATTAAAATAGGTGAGGTTACATTGCGAGGATATGTTGATCTAGGTAGCAAGTGTACTCTTATACGACAATCTGACGCGAAACTTTTACAACATAGTTGGGCTAACGATAGCTTACCAGTATTACAGGGCTTTGGCAATTCTTCCGTAAAACCATTAGGTAGGTTGACAGTAACTCTACAAATAGGTAATGTAAAGGCTGAAACTGATCTTCTAGTTGTAGAAGATCATTATTTAAAGACATCAATTTTGGTTGGACAATCCTTTACAGAAAAACCTAATGTAATAATTTTAAAAACAAATGACGAATTAGTTTTTATACAAACTCCAGATGTGTGTGATAATGATTTAAAGGTTAAAGTGTATGCAGAAAATGATTGTGTTATTAAACCAAAAACTACAATGCCTATCGATGTCAATACAAATAATAATTACTCAGGTGGGCTATTCATTCAACATCAACTTCGAATGTTACCTAACAATGAATACATTGTTCTGTCAGGTCTCTTTCACTTTGAGGCAGGTAAAGGATATTTAATGCTAACAAACTTGTCAGTCAATGATTTAAAAATTATTAAAGGAACTTTATTGGCTCGGGGACAGCAATACCAAGAAATAAGTACAGAATATGTAGGCATAACCACTGAGACAAAACAATATGAGCCCTTACCGTTAGCGGAAGTAAATATTAGTGCGATGGTGACAGAAGAACAGAAACAAGAATTACTCAAATTATTAGAAAAATATAGAGATTGTTTTGCAATAAATTTGGGAGAATTAGGTAAAACAAATCTAACTGAAATGGAAATTACTTTAACAGATAACAGACCCGTAGTATATAATCCATATAGGATTTCTCAGAGTGAACGAGAGAATTTAAATAAGATTATAGAAGATCTGCTGTGTAATGGTATCATACGTGAGAGTTCTTCTGATTACTCAAGTCCTGTTATCTTAGTCAGCAAGAAAAATGGTGATAAACGTTTATGTGTTGACTATAGAACCTTAAATAGAAAAACGCTAAAAGATAAATATCCTTTGCCTCGTATCGAGGATCAATTAGATAGATTGGGGGGTAAACAGTTTTTTACAAGTCTTGATCTAACGTCAGGTTACTACCAGGTGCCGATGTGTGAAGCTAGTAAGCGTTACACCGCATTTGCGACACCGGATGGTTTGTTTGAGTTTGAAAGAATGCCATTTGGGCTCGCTAATGCACCTAGCGTTTTCCAACGAACCATTAACTGTATGCTGAAAGGCAAACAAAATTTGGCATTAGCATATATGGACGATCTTTTAGTGACGTCACAGACAATAGAGGAGGGTTTAGACAAACTAGAAAAAGTTTTCCAACTGTTAAGGTCAGCTCAACTTAAATTAAATCTAAAAAAGTGCGATTTCTTTCAGACTCGAATAAACTATTTAGGCTATGAGATTGGTTCAGACGGTATTCGCCCTGGAGTAGCTAAAATTCAGGCGGTTACTGACTTCCCCATACCAAAGAATGTTCACGAGGTTCGACAGTTTGTTGGCCTCACTAGCTATTTTCGGCGCTTTATTAAAAATTTCTCAATGATAGTAAAGCCTTTGACAAATCTTACAAAAAAGAATGCTGTGTGGTGTTTCGATGAACCACAGCTAAACGCTTTTAATGAATTAAAAACAAAACTTATTACTAGACCCGTTTTAGCGTTATATGATCCCCTATCAGAATTAGAAATCCACACAGACGCTAGTAAAATTGGAATAGGAGCTATATTGATGCAACGAATAAATTCCGAGAGCTTCCACCCTACAGCATACTACAGTCGTCAGACTACATCAGACGAAAGTAAATTACATTCATATGAGTTAGAGACTCTAGCAGTCGTGTGTGCCTTAAACAGGTTCAGAGTCTATGTTTTAGGAAAAACATTTAAAGTAGTTACTGATTGTGCCGCCGTACGAAGTACTATGACTAAAAAGGATTTAATTCCCAGGGTAGCACGCTGGTACTTAACAATGCAGGAATATGATTTTACAGTAGAACACAGAGATGGGACTAAAATGAGTCATGTTGATGCACTGTCGCGCAACCCCAGCCCCTATGAATCGAAAGACACTGTAGATGTCGTTGATATCCTAGCAATTGATGAGGATGCGTGGCTGAGCACAGTGCAAGAACAAGACTCGGAAATACAAAGAATAATGAGCATCTTAAATGATTCAGAGACTAAAGACATCGTCGATATACATAAGAACTATACAATAAAGAATGGTCGTTTATATAGAGTTGTAACTGATAAAAATAATGAAGTCAATTTAAAATGGGTAGTCCCAAAATCGGTGAGATGGCAAATAGTTCGTATGAATCACGACGATGTCGGCCATTTCGGTTTTGAAAAGACTTATACCAGAGTTAATCAAATCTATTGGTTTAAGAAAATGCGACGATTTATAAAAAAATATTGTAGTTCTTGCTTAAGCTGCGCACATAATAAAATACCTGCTGGAGCTAAAGAAGCGGAACTCCACCCGATACCCAAAATTAGTAAACCATTCGATACGCTGCATACTGACCATTGCGGTCCTTTTCCTATAAGTAAAAAGAAAAATTGCCATATTTTAGTGATCATTGATTCATTTACAAAATTTATATACATAAAACCCGTTAAAAATGTAAAAAGTAGCACTACTATACAGGTATTTACGGAATACTTTTCATTGTTTGGAGTACCACGTCGTATAATATCAGACCGCGGTACAAGTTTCACAAGCAAAGAGTTTACTGATTTCATCAATGATAGAGGTATCAAGCATATTTTAAACGCTGTTGCCTCTCCCAGAGCCAACGGCCAGGTTGAAAGGTACAACCGAACTATAGTCGACGCCATCACTGCCGCTAATCACGGCAAACCTGAAAATGAGTGGGATTTGCGCTTACCGCAAATACAATGGTCTCTTAATAATACCATTAATAAATCTACGGGCCGTACTCCATCTGAGATGTTGTTTGGTGTTCAGACAACAGGTGTTTCGGACGGCTTCATGAACTCCTTAGTCTCGGAGTCGCACTCTTCAGTTGATCGAGATGAGATTAGATCTGAAGCAGAGTCGCGAATTCAGATTAGTCAACAAGACCAAAAAGAGCGTTTTGATAGGTCTCACAAGAAACCAACCCAATATAAATTAGGAGATTTAGTAAGAGTCGAAAAAGATATCCGTACAGATCCGGGACAGAGTCGTAAATTATTACCTAAATGTGTAGGGCCGTTTCGAATTTCTAGAGTTATCGGTAATGATCGTTATGAGATAGAAGATACTCCCATTACTAGGAAAGAAGGGTGCAAACCGTATAGATCTGTTTTTGCAGTTGATAGGCTACATCCTTGGTTAGTTTTTAATCATGATGCAATGTCAAGTGATTCCGAGTAGTAGTATGTACAATTTAAATAGACGAGTGCCCGTTTATTGTGATTAAAACAAATATTTTATATTTGAAACAGTTATAACAATTAAAAATAGTATGACGAGTAATCTAAAATGACTGATATATTCTAGAAACTGTAAGTGAATTGTGATATAAAGTATTTTAAATACATAACTTAGAGAAGTAAATTGAGACTAATGTAAACTAATTATAAGGTCATTATATAAAGAAAGATACACTAGATGTTTATAATTAAACAAGTTTACTATAAAAATAATTATTAAGGAGAATACAAGGCTATTTAACTTATTGAAGATAATAAGGATTAGTAGTGAAAAAAAAAAAAAGAATAAATAACTAAATACTTATACTTTATTGGATAGTGATTGGCCGTATTGTTACAATGTATGGTACCAACGTAAGTAGCCGTGACTATAAAAGAGAGTTGCAACAAGGCTCTTAAAGAGATGTAATTACAAAGCAAAAAGAGTGAGTCGCTATGGGTGAAGTGCCTGTAGTTGATGTTAGTTCTAAGAGTGAGTCGCTATGGGTGAGAGTGCCTATAGTTGATGTTAGTTCTAAAGGTGGGTACTGACCAACGTTACGAGGTGTAATGTAACATTCGCATCGAGCGTGTACGCATCGAGCACGTTACGCTGTGTTCTAAAATCGGCGTAACATGCTCGTCAAAACTCTGTGCTCCATATTCGCCGCCAGTTCACTCAAGATGGCCGACAGCGAGGCCGCGTTGGTATCTTTGATTCTACTTAATTATTGTTTTATCCAAATTAAGAAGAAGAAAAAACGTTACTGGACATCAAACTTATTTAAAAACAGAGGCGTATGTGGTGGTTTGTCATTGATAGCAATTTTAAAAAACCAAATGATTACTGGACAGTATAAAAACTTTGTACGTATGTCTCCGATCGAGTTTGAAGAACTCGTGAATTTAATTGGACCAAGTGTACATAAAAAGGATACAAATTATAGAAAAGCAATCAGTGTCACCGAACGATTAGCACTAACGCTTCGTTTTTATGCAACAGGAGATTCCTATACTAGTATGCAATATCTTTTCAAGATATCAAAGCAACGAATAGGATTTATAGTAAAAGAGGTCAGCGAAGCCCTTATTGGAGCATTAAAAGAATATGTAAAGGTATGTAGTGTTTTAATTAATTCAGAAAAGCAGTCATTACATATCAAATTATTTAATCAATTAAATCACCAAATTCTGATAAAAATCGTTCACTCATAGCTGGTGACCCATAGTCACTTTGATGGGACGTATTTGATGCAGGTGTTTCAGGGCTTTGCTGTGGCATCGGTTGGCTTTGCTGTGGCATCGGTGAGGCTCTTGAAATTGTTCGTGTAGAGTATCCTTGTGAATAATAATTGTTCGTATTCATGCCAACATAGTCATATTCTCCGCGATCAGCACTAAACAATATATTAGATATATAATGTTGTACATGCATTTTTGTTGTTTTTGAATACGATCTTAGTTTATTTGCCAAAAAAATACCATAGGCTTCACATTCGTCAATTTTGTGCGAAGTTGATTCCGTTTGCTCGGTTTTCTTTTTTAAAATGTTGTAAGTAGATGCCATTATTTCCTCTGGGCTTGGGACAACTGCTTTCTTCCTTTTTTTGGCAGGCGGAGGGCAATCATTGTCGCTTTCATTGGCAGGCGGAGGGCAATCACCAAGCGGTTGTTCTGAAGCACCTTCACCTTCACGTAGCTGAAAATAAATATAAATCATTATTTCAGATGCCAGAAACACCAGAGCAATGGCTGGTTGTAGCAAATGACTATGATACTTTGTGGAATTTTCCACATTGCTTAGGCGCAATCGACGGTAAACATATTTTACTGCAGTCACCGATCAACAGTGGAAGTGAATTTTATAATTACAAGGGTTTCTTTAGCATCGTATTACTGGCAGTTGTTGACGCGAAATATAACTTTTTGTATGTAAACATTGGATGTCAAGGAAGAATATCTGATGGAGGGGTTTTCAATAACTGTGAATTAAACGAAAAACTAAAAAATAATGCATTAAACATCCCTCAACCCACTGCGTTGCCAGCAAGAACAGAAGAAATTCCATTTTACTTTGTTGCCGATGAAGCTTTTGCTCTTTCCGGAAATATGATGAAAGTATATGCAGGATATCATGAACGTGGTTCTAAAGAAAGAATATATAACTACCGACTTTGCAGAGCTCGTAGAGTGGTGGAAAATGTGTTCGGCATATTGTCTGCAGTGTTTAGAGTTTTGCGGAAACCTATGTTGTTAGAACCGAAAACCGCGACATCTGTCGTAACAGCAATAACATGCCTTCACAATTTTTTAAGAAAAGGTAATAATGCTCAGGTATATACCCCTGCAGGTAGCTTTGACGAAGAATCGAACGGCCAAGTCAGATTAGGAAACTGGAGAGAAGGTAACAATGATATGACTAGTATGTTACCCTTGCAAATAAGACCGCGAAGGGCTACAAGATCTGCTCACAATGTTCGTGATGAAGTTGCTGAATACTGCATTCAGCAAGGGTCTGTAAGCTGGCAAAATAATTATGCTTAAAATGGACTTACAGTATCTGTTGTAGCACGAGGTCTATTTCTATCAAGTAGAAATATCATGGCTTTGTATGCAAACCAACTACTATGGTACACTTTATCTGCACCTGAAATTAAAGTTGCAATTAACAAACGTCGACCCAAAGTAGTATATTTCGTGAATATCGTTATCTATGCTAGCAAAATAATTGTATTTATTTTTTATAATAAGTAATTGTATCTGTCACTTGTGGGCCTATGTACTTAAAAACTTAATAAATAATTACGTACCTTGTCCTGTACTAGTTGATTGTTTAATTTTTTGTTTCTCCCTCCTCAATGATGCCAGTAAACTGGTCATTTTTTTTTACATGTTTCTCTTTCACTGTCGAGTAACAAAGCCAATCTATTCCAAGCGTCTTCTTTCTTGAGTTTGTTATAATGCTCTGGATGAGCTACATTCCACAACACTTCCTCATCTCTGTATTTTTCTATAAAAAACAAAGTTTTTTCTTTGTCCCACTCCATTTTTTAAAATATAGATGAACGACGTTTGATGATTCGCGACGCGCGTGCGCTCGTGACTACTTGCAAGAGCGTACTGACTGAACCGCGTAACACACAAAGGGTTCGCCAAAAAACCGACAGCCGGGTGGAGCACTCGCAGCGAGCAACGAGCGGCTCGTTGCTCGCTGCGAGCGCCTTGTTTCTACGTACTGACTGCACAAATGCTCGCTGTGTAACACGTTACATTACACCTCGTAACGTTGGTCAGTACCCACCTTAATAGTTCTGATTGAAAATCAAGTTTACAATTTTCGTCAATTTTTTGTACATGTGGAAGCAGCGACATCAGAAATTGCTTATCGGGGTCATTTTGGTCGCTTATTTGATCATATTTACGTTTTAAATTTTCCGAAAGTGTTCTGAGAATTTCATTTTCTGATTTTTCGGCCCTTTTTATATTAATGTTTCTGTTTATTTTCGGGCGAGGTGTTATGAGGTCATTAGTTGCACACTCCGAAGTAACATCGGTAGGCGGTCTCACTTCTTTTAAGGAATTCAAGAAAGATAGATGATTGAAATAAATGTACTGTTTACTGCTTGTTGCTGCCGAACCACTCGCAACGTTCTTGTTTTTTGCATTTTCTCTATTAAAACTGTCACGAAGACTCTTCCACTTCCTCTGCAATTTAGTTACTGTAACAACAAAAAAATATAATATACTTCATTGTTTCAGGTATCTAGGAACTGGATGCTCGTTTGAGGATTTTGAACTCTCTTACCACCGTGGGGCCTCTACAGCAAGGAAAATAGTACAAGAAACATGTCAACTAATTTGGAACTATTTAAAAGCCGTTTGTATTCCAGAACCGACCCAAGACATGTGGAATGAAATTGCCAGCGGATTTCTTCAAAATACTAATTTTCCTAATTGTTTAGGCGCCATAGATGGGAAACATATAAGAATTATTCATCCATTCGATACCGGCTCCTTGTACTTTAACTATAAAAAATTTTTTTCAATAGTACTTCTAGCAACTTGCGACTCGAATTTACTTTTTACGTTCGTGGATGTTGGGGCATACGGTAAAGCATCCGATTCTACAATATTTAGAGAAAGTGAACTGTGTAATAAAATACACAGAAAGACATTAAATATCCCCCCACCACGACAGGTCAGTAATCGACAACCATTGAACTATACATTTGTTGGTGATGAAGCATTTGGCCTCAGTGAAAATATGATGAGGCCATATGCTGGAAAATATTTGGACTTAGACAAAAAAGTTTTCAATTATAGGTTAAGCCGTGCCAGACGTTGCATTGAGTGTACCTTCGGCGTACTAGCAAACAAATGGAGAATATTACATCGCCCATTAAACACTTCTGTTCATTTCTCAGAAGACATTGTGAAAGCTTGTTGCATTTTGCACAACTTTATTCGCAAAAGGGATGGTTTCAATTTTCGTGACACTTTGAAAATAGTGGGACTCGAAAATATACAAAATACAGGCTGGCCAGTAACACGAGCGTCTACTGCAAGAGATACGTTAAAAGATTATTTTATGAATGAAGGAGCAATACCGTGGCAAGAAAATAGAATATAAATACAATACGTGCGCGATAAGTTGAGACCTGAGCGCGGCATGAAACAGTAAAAAAGCGTGTTAAAAATAAGACCACAATACGAACAAAAGTAAGCAATCTAATAATTAGAATTTTTATGATAATAATAATTCATCGAATAAGTTTTAGAAAACTTATTCGATGAATTATTATTATCATAAAAAATATATTTTAGTAGTCTTTTCAGGTCTCAACTTATCGCGCACGTGTAGTATATGGTTTTATATTATTTTATTAAACTTACCTTCAATGTTCTTTTCTTTGGCAGTTTTATTCGAAAAATTTCCTACAAAATATTCGCAAATTTCTTCCCAGGCCTACACTTTTTCTCCTCTATTACTATAACTATCACTTTTTGTATCCCAAATCGCAGGACGGGATTGTATCTCTGATATAAATATTTCTATATCCATATTTATCTACCTATATGAACCACAGACTATGTGCGTGCGTTACCGTAGGATCTAACAGGTTTACTGAGGTAAGGGAGAGAGGGGCGCGGAATCGCGCGAGTGGCGTGTGGCGGCTTTTTGTGTCGGCGTTTAGTGGCCGGTGCGGGCCACAAGAAGCAAGCTGCGACGATTTGTAGCGTGTGGCCGCCACCGGCGCCAACCGTGTGCGGCGAGTCCATATAAAATGTATGAAAATTACAGGAAATATGCCAGTGGCGGCGTTTTGTGGTTGTGGCCCGTGGCCCGTGTGCGGGAGCCCTTATACGCCACTGAAATGTTGCTTCTAGTTTTAAATTGCGAAACTAGGTACTATGTAGTTTATGTTAGGAATAATCTTTATTATCATTTTATATAGGTTTCGTATCAAATCGTTGGATCTGTAATATGGAGGACAGTAAAATAAAATTGTTACCAAGATAGTCTGCTGAGACTGTCTGGTCGAGACAAAGTATATTGACTACATACAGAAAGTATAGTGTATTCTAACTAAGCTTGGCTGCAAATGCTGCAATTATCATTCACTTAATTTATTTAAATCTAAGGCGAGATAATATATGCGGTTTTAATTGTTATTCGCATTTCATGCCAGTACCTATGAAATCATGAAAATTTACAATGTTTTAGTAAAATTGATTTAGAAAACTTTCTTTTCAATCATAGCGCTCTACAAAATATTTTTATAGAACTGACAAAATTGAGACCTGCTGGACTGGACATGCTAGCAACGTACTGACGACTTCTCTGGCGTTTCCGTGTCAATAGACACATACCATCAGGTGGCCCATGTGTCTGGTCTTTTCATATGCCACAGTAAGCGAGTTTAAGCTTTAGGGAAAAGTGGCATATGACCACGGCTG
>DWIY01000409.1:0-13644 GCA_018248615.1 Erynnis brizo brizo
TATTACATATTATAAGTATACAAGTATTGAAATGGTAAGTAATATTAAAATTAATTAGAATCAGAGTATCAAAATTACTTGTTACGACTATGCTCATTCTAGCGCTGACACACACATATGAAATACGTATAGTTTTGCGTCTGTGTGAGTTGATATCGACTCCCGATCTTAGTTTGACTTACTCAAATTTGAATGCACGCTCTTAAATGGTCTATCTCGTTTAACTACTGTCATCAAACTGTCGTGGGACCCGAGAGATCCGTGCACAGAAATGCAAAGTTAAATTCAAACTACTCCTGAGCGAATAAACTCAATGTTATACTTATGTAAATTACGATACTACGATTACTATCCGTCCGCACCCGACATTGCTTAACTTTTTTCATCGCTTGCGATTTACTCCAGCAGCGGAGATATGTGTGTCCGATGCACAATTAAAATAATTAAATTGTACCAAATATGAAAATACTAAACCAACTCGGGTATTACTATATCATTACCTGTTTGGTTCCAATGTTTGGTTCATAGAATATTTAAATATATTACCAGTGACTATCGTTTAAATCGATACACAGATTCAGGACACGATAAAATGAAAATAATGTCTTAATAATTGACAAAGCTTGTATCAACCTAATAAAGTTTTTGGCCGTGTAAAGCTCGTAAATATTTTAACACTAGCAATTGTTCCCTCCCGGGAATACAATGGCTCCATTCGGCCGCCATTACACTTTCATGCAATTGTCTACATTGCTGCTTACTTCCTTTAGTAGTAAAATTAAATAAATAAGGTTATCCTTCCTTACATTTCCTATTTTTAAATAAATAATACTCGGCTCCAATTTTTGTAAACAACACTTTATTCTGAAATAGGTTTATCCTAAAATGACTGAATAGTGAATAAATTAGTTGTGTTTGTGAAAGTTACCATTAAGGTTTTCCTACAAGTTCTGTAACTTATGCCTTGTAAATAGTATCTATAGTAACAACCTGTTGAGAGCGCACGTCAGGCATAAATTAGTTTTAAACTTTCTCCTACAATCTAATCTGACTTAGATACCAAATGTAAGGCAATAATGATGAATGATGTCTTCGCTGTTATAGATACGGCTATATAATTATATCTACATTGCGGGAGCATTGCGCAAATCAAAGATCCGTTTGCCGACTGCGTGATTAATGACTTCGAACCGCGGCGAGTTCGACTGGACGTTGTCTGATAGATTCGTTTACATCGATACGAATTTCCCGCTTCCACTCCACACTTGTTTGCACGAGCTTTTTGCTCTTAAGAAAACACAGGTGAAGTATTTTGTCAATCATTACGGTGCGGAGTGCGCGGGCGGGCGCGGCTGCCGGAGTCGCCCGCAATCTGCGGCAGTCGAGCGTTGGCGCCCGCTACGCCCGCCGCCGCCCCGCGCTACGAGCCGCTACGAAACGCCAAACGCACATGGGTTACGCGCGGTCACCGCTACACTCAAAAGTGACTCACTTGTGACTTACAATTTACACCCAACACTTCTAGAAATTCCAACTCGCGATACCCTCGTCCTGTGTCCGGCAGAACCGCGCTCAAAAAGTTTGTTTCAAACTTAAATAGGATCGTTTTCACTTTCATGTGGCTTTTCTGTTACTTTTATTTTCACTTTTCGACTCTGTTTTTACATGGGTACGCGAAAGCTTTTCTAATGAAAGTTTGTTATAAGTCCTCTTGAATGTTATAGATCAATCCCTCCCAACATAACAAGTTATTGATTTGTAGTATAATAAATTATTAAATTTTGCTTAGTCTTGTCTCAATCGCATCATAGATACAGAATTATAAATTAATTACAACAGATTATCATTTAATAATAGCTAATCATACAATAATTACAATTGGGTAGGAGGGGTGGAATGGAAGCCAATATGACGGTGCCACTTCGTATTTCGTATGCAGAAATAATATGAATAAATGTAAATTCCAAATTTTGTGGAAATCTGACATGTAACTTATACGTATACTTTTTGATTAGTTTTGATAGGTAATATTTTCTTCATCATATTATTGCAAAAACTATATTTATTTAAATAAATATTACATATTATTTAAAGTTAAGGCTTTTCTAAATTTAATATAAACCAAACTGCTTTTAAAGGGCTGTTTATTAAGTGTTTATTTATATAACACTAAATTTATAAATTTAGCTCACTCAATCTAAATTTATTGAGAACAGCTACGCTAAACACTGAACTGTTAAACTATTTCGATATCTCTTAATCCGCCTCGCAGCTGCGCTAAACAAACAACAGATTTATTTGAAGTGTATTCCTTCAATAATAATAATCTTAAATGTAGCGTTTAGGTAGTAGAGGTGGTAAAGCAAGCAAGAGCACTACTGTGCTGTTTTGCCAGTGCGACCAATACACCAATACCATTCCATTACAAATCTATCGTCATTTTATACGACTTTATATGGTTTGTAATTAATATAAATTAATATAATCCTTTTCAATAAAGTGCATTAAAAAGGGCGTGAGTAAAGGTGTGAGTACCTACACCACACCTACGCTGTTATCCGTGACAGCTAAACTCCAATAAATTTTTCAGCGAGGTATGGAAAAGATGTCCTTTTATGTCCCTCTCTCTTTTTCTATTTCTCTTTGGGTCTATAGACTATTTTAAAAGTAAAAGATTTACGTAATTTAACAGTAACTTTTAACAAATTGTAATCACGACATCTTTAAAGTCAATCTTTAATTATTTCGACTTGACTTTTGGGCTGCAAGTCGTTAGTTAGGAAATAATTTCGGAAAATTCAATCTGTAAGGGAAAGAAACTGGGATTTACGGTCATTATGAAGTTCTCTATTTGTAAAAGTTATGTATCTTAAGTAAAGCATCCTTTTTTATCTTCAATATTTCCGCGTACGATTCGTCTTTTCAAATATTTACTCATCAAATCAAACATTAATATCAAGAGAAAACAGTAAGCCCAAAGTGTAAACCATGTTTCGGACTCAGAACATAATGTTCAAATTAATTTCACGTAAATGCCGAAATTTATTGGTCTAAGTACTGCTAATATTTTGCGTACCCCTGCAAATTCGCTCACAGATTGCGACGTGCTATCAAAGGTATTTTATTCGGTATTCATTATAAAACCTCAGACGTGCCGCGTTCACACTTGACACATATTTTAGATACATTTAGTCATTAACGTGTCCCGCAAATTATTATCACGACGCAGAGCACAATGAGGTGTCCGTAAATCTCTGAGAGAGATCTATTTCCCTTTCTCTAATTTATACAAAGGTATGTTGGTACCCCATTCACTAGATGAAATAATGTGAATCACAACGTAGGGTTTATTGCCTAATGCTAATTTAAAGTTAGGATATATTTACATGTATTATTATATGTATCTTCCCTCTGTTTAAGACTGTAAGTACACTAAATTCTAAATAAAATTACATCCTAGAAAATGTTATTTTATTCTTTTTCAACCCCATTAAAGTTCCGGGGCTACAGCTTCAGCGAAATGAAAGGAAGCAATTATTCAATACATTATGAAACAAAATTCACCAGATTTAAATTTGGTATTAATGTAGCGAGCACAATTTCCTCAAACTTGCTATAAAAATGCCGATACCGTGAAAACTTTTTGCTTTGTAATTAAAAATTGGGCGCGTTTTCTGTTTTTAGGGAAATTTGATGCCGCAGTAATATTTTTCCCAAATAACGGTAATTATACTCCACGTAATAAATAAATGTGTGTGGTTTGTTCAAACAGCTTCTCGTCTGAACTGACATCAAACTGCGATCGGAAAGTTAAAACAAAACAGTGGGTTAAGATCAATTACACGTAACGTAAGACATGGACATATGGGTTAGGCTGACTGAGGGGTCGGATCCTGGTGTCGTGTTAGGGTCAGCGCGATGTGAGAGACGGTGAGCATGGCGGGGTCCGTGCGACACCTCACCGCCCACCACAACGACCAGCCTGAGCCCAGCGTGAGCTCCGTAAGTATTCTTCATTCTTTTGTGTCAGTTATGAAGTCAGGCTTTTGAAATAAGGCTTATTATATGGAACAAATTCTACGAGTAATTGGTGTAACTGTACGTGTCTGTCAAATGGCCACCCGAAATCGTCTAAGTGCTAGTCGAAGTATAAATTTATTAAAATTGCAAAGTAATTAAGGTTGTGGGCACTGGGCATGCCCGCACGCCGGTATCGTGCCCACAACGATGAATCCTCATTTGTCCAGAAGAGTAGCCGTAAGAAGTATTTCAAAAACACAGGGTCAAGACGGTGTGAGAATGGTGGGTAACATTTTTAAACGACTTTTCTTAAAATACATTTAAAAAAAACAGTAGGCATTTTCTAGAAATTGGTCTGTTGCATCTGCTGATGAGATGTTCTCAGAAAAACCAATCCCTTGCTTATCGACCCAACTACAATGGTTTACGTTAGTAATGGTCTGTTGCATCAGCTTGTGGGATGTTCTGGGAAAAGACAAGCTCTTTTTATTGAAACCGCCACAATGAAAAATGACAGGGTTACTTTTTGGTTTTAGAGGGCATTTTCATCAATCTATATTCACCTTTTCAGGTATGCAAATTAATGATTTACACTAATAAGCCATTAGTCAAAAATTTGTGGAAAAGTCACCAGTATTTGAAAGAAAGAGATACGTTCTAGTATTTTATGCGTCATAAGATTGAGCTATGATGACGCGTCAAATTGCCAAGTTAAAGCGATATGAAAGCGCAGATAGAATATTGCGAGGTTCATGCGAGCATCTATCACGACCCCGAAACGGGGCTATTGAATTGCTATCACTACACTGCGTATTCAAAATACAACTAAACTTGCACATGCAATACCTCGATAAAACTGCCGCTGAATCTAAACAAATGCTAAGTTATAGACAATACGGATTGAACAAAAATTGGGTCAAATATTAGTTTATAAAATTTCGACCGACTCTATAATTTATTTATTTATAAATAAGCCTGTGCCTAAGCTGCCTAAGATTCCCTCGGGTCTCGTTTTGAATCTTTTAAGTTGAGAAACCTAATAAGACCCAAATTTCAATACGATTCAGTAGTGCGTAATCTTAGGGTCTAGAATTAATAGCCATTTGTGGTAATAAAAAATACAAAATACCTATTAGTTCGAAATACCTGCTTTTTCAAGCGCTTCGTATACAGTTTTGCCACAGATTCCTCGTTCCTGACCGAATGTAATAATTGTATGTGCCAACTTTTTTACCTATTTAAGTTTGCCTTAATGAGCCTTCAAAGGCTGAAAGACTTAAAAAAGATAAAGATGCGTTTTGGGTACCTTAAAACGGCTCTAATGTTATAATGTTTTAGTAATGTTAGTACTTAAGCTCGTAATGCGTACTTGTTTATAGACAAGTACTTAAGCTCGTAATGCGTAGACTTAAACTCGTGCACATAGTTACATAGATTGTACATACCTACCCGCACAGTAACATTAGGGAATTGCCACAGATTCCAAATTAAAATATTGTACTTACCATTTGTCGCATTATCGCATACCGCAGGCCTAAGAGCATTATCGATAGGGTCCTGTAGTCAATATTTTAAGCTGGAACCCCTAATAATCATTTGTCTTTTTAGTTAAAACTACCGGTTTATTCAAAGGTTTCAAAATTGTCTTAACACAAACGAATGGAAGCTGGAGTCTTAGTAATCAAGTCTCTTTGACACCCTTTGGGTACAGAATCCTTTGTATGTAAGTATGTTATTGTTGTAATAAGCTTTTTATATGTCAAGATGGAGTGTCAGAATTTCAAAAATTGGACACGTAAAAAGAGGACTTTACTTTTGTGTCGCTTTCATTCTGGCGTAAATTGCTGTCATGTAACTTTTCAGTGATATATTTATATGTAACTTCTACCAATATATTTTCCACAAATATTATTATGAGGGTAATTTTCTTTCTGTGGTGTGTTTTAAACACAGAGTTTACTATACCATACCGCATTCACATAAACTCGTGTACACACCCGCAGTCACATTAGGGAGTTGCCGCAAATTCCGAATTTAATCATTGTACGTACGCGTAATGTACCTTTTTGCCTCATACCACAATGCTTACGACTTTTATTCTATTCCCAGTAGAAATTGAAACTGTGCGCCAGCGCGAATGTTTACGGAGCAAAAACATTTTGTTCGGCCCAGTCGGTTTATTTTGTAGACCACATATTATGTTTGCAGTCGGTAAAAATCGTGTTAAATAAAATGTTACATTACGGGTGGTAAAAATTTGAGATTTTGTGATTTTTTTTATAAATGTAACAAACGATCATGCAATTAATGTAGAATTTGTCGCCGCATTCTTTCGCATTAAGAATAGCTACATACTCGTACCTATCTAGACGAGATAAACGATGTTGTATTCCAAATACTCAGAAAAACAAACAATAACATTAATGTGTGTTTGAAACATTATTACATACTTTGTAGTTTTTGTTGTCATTTTTGTAAAAAAAAATGTAATCGATAAGGTATCGAAAATTAATTAATTTTAATCAATAAAACACATTGCTTCGTCAGCATTTTCTTTAACCAAATTCGTCTCTTACAACTCTCTGCAGATAATGTAGCTGATTGCTGATCGCTACATGAATAGGAACGTAATTTGTAAAGTTACAACAATTTATGCCATCAATCAAAGAACTTAATCTTTTCATATTTATTAAGTTCGTAGACTATTGCTACGAGGAAAAGTTTACATAGAATAAGTTAATAAATATCGTTTAATTTTCCCGCAGTAATAAATATAGCTCATGTAATGCTGCCAAGTTAAACACTTGGCAACGTATCGTAGACAACGGCTTGATCTTTTAATGTGAATAAAAAGACCATTTCCGACTTTTTATATTGACTTTGTTAGTAGTTTTTTGTGGCCATTGCAGTAGTTTCAAAATTAGATATAAACAACTATGTCCCTAGTTTGAAACGTTAAGCAGCATCTATAGCCTTTGCGGCAGTAATTTTGTCAGTCACAGCGGGAGATACCTACCTACTGAAATACTGATCACGCATGACGACACAAGCTTACATTGTAAACTACATCATTGAAAATAGCATACGTCACACGCGTTATACCGAGTCTGACCAATCAGAAGACGTATCCTGGAACGCGCTATCAAAATTTCATAGAATCTCGGCATTTGTTCGAAGTACCTACTTACGCATTCGGAACGCGGTCCTCAAGCAGTGACATGATCTGGCGGGAGATCTCTCCTTTTCTTCCAAACTCTGTTTGTTTGTTTCCTTCGTCTCAGCACCTAAAGCGATGGATTCAGAACCCCTAGGACCTTGTGGAGTTGGGTTAATAAGGGAATGCCTACAATGCAATGGACTTCCAAGGGCTGAGAGATAGTGCCTTAAAGCCAATTCGGGCTCGGTCACTAGTTAAAATTGGACGACCGCTAATGAGCGGTTTTGCAACATTGATACGTATTGAACTCTAGCCCGTATCTCTGCGTATGTGAGTTGTCCCACGATATGTGTATTGTGTGGTGTATGTAATTTACATTAAAGTAAGGCAGTGAGGCATAAAAATAAGATGCTGCAGAAATATAATCCTACAAAATTTATTACAAAACAACTAAATAATATATATTATATAAAACATTATTTTTTCATTCGCAGGTAGAAAATTATTGTAAAGAGAAGAAGAGAATTTATCTTATTTATATGTTAAATGTATATAAGAATAAACTACGAACATATTTAATTATTTTTACGATATCCCTGTATCAAATTGCTTAATTAAGTTAGCATTTTAATGAATACTGAAACCTACGTAAAATTCAATCGTAGATAGCGCTTTCGTAGTGTTTGTTGGATAATGGCAGTTCTCGTAACTAACGTAATGAATTTCATTAAAAGCTGCCATGAATGGAATAATGCACCTTGCTCAAACCTAGCGCATAACCCCGCTGCTTGAGTAAATCACACGCGATCGAAAAAGTGAAGCAACGTCGGATGCGGTCAGTACCTGATCGCTAATGACGAATTAAATGACCGATTGCATACTTGGAAGGACACGTCAAGCCTTTAGAATAGATTTTAGAACATTTATTCTGTGCATATATACACATCCACAAACGAATCACAAGACTTAAAGAACATGCTTCAGGTCGGATTAAGAGAGTGGCGGTAAGGTAGTTCTCCAGGCGCGGCTCGCTCTTCCACCTATAATCCTTCCACAGGTGATTAGAATATTGCTTTAAAAGTATAATTGTACCTGACGTGTACATCAAGGTGTCCATGGGTTGCAATAACCACCTAACATCACGCGGCCTGCAAGCCGTCTGCCATACCCAATAAAAAATTTGAGGACCTAATAAAGATAAACCAATATGGATGCCATTAGGCGTCTGACATCCATCCATCGCTATCGATTGAGTACAGGAAATTCAATTAAAACAGCCATGTACGGAATAATTCGAGCACTAATACTTAACTGAAAGTGTGCACTTTATCTGCAATTAACCTACCGTAGCTTTACGATAACTTCTTCCTTAAAGGTATAACATGGGTATAACACTATTAATGATATAGGTACTCGGAAAAAAGATTTCAATGTTTCAATCATCACGAATATAGAGTGAAACTTTGTCCATAGTATGCATGCAGTGATACACGTAAAACGTTTTGTGTGCAACAACATCTTCCCTATATTATAATAACTAATGAAGGTAAATAAGCTAATTTTGTAGTTATAAAATATTACGTGCCTAATTTCTGCTGTGAACATGCAATTTGCGAGGACGGCGCTTTTTGTTTTTCCCACTCCAACTTCTGTAACGGAATTTTTAAAAAGCTTGGAATATTAATGCCTGAACTTTTAAACATAAAAAGTTGTAGGTTGATTAACCTCGTTTTGTCGAGTGTTTCTAAACATTTTTACATGCCTGAAACACTGTAAGCGTAGAGTAACGATAGTTCATTAATCACATAAATTAATTAATTACAAAAGTGTAAAAGTCAAGCAACATAAAGATATTGCTTACATGGCCAAACTTGCGAGCTAATAAGGTTTACCGAACTTTAAAACAGAATTTATATTAAGGCCAGCCGAAAGAAGTAGGGTTTTATTTTTCAGTTTTTACACCTCACCATGTTGCGGAAAATGTATGGACTGATTTATTTTACTGGCAACAGTACTAAAACTTTACATCGATATCGTTATAGATGAAATATAATAATTATGCTGAAGCTGAATATATTATAATAGTGATGAATACAGTCCCACCACTGAAGGCTTTTTTTAATTATTTCTTGTTGACAAATTTGCTTCGATTTTCAAGTTTCAGCTCAAAGTCCAGTCCATTACTGCCTTTATGAATTTTCTTTTGTGATGCCATACTGATTAAGAATCGTACAATAAAGCTGTTCCTACCGAGGTTTTCAGCTACACACGAGTTGCAAATCTCCTGTTCTATTTTCACTGTCGGATTGCCTTTTAGCAGTCTGTGATGCATCAGATGCATGCCAGCTTTACTTAATCCAGTTTTCATGAAAATGAAGCAATGTCAGAAAAGCTTAAAAGAGGTTTGTCATCGAGTTTGCGTGAAATATTATTTCAATAGAAGTAAGGACAATATCGTGAAGGAACCTATATAAGTATACGTGTAAGATCTGCAAATTGTTCTCAAAGGCATGTGAAGTCCAGCAACCCGCATCAGGCCAGGTGGTATTATTAGGCCTATTTCCTCCATTCTGAGAGACCCAACCTTGCATTATATTACCATGAACTGCAATGATTCTAGTTTCGATTTGTGAAAAAATATGACGTGAAAATATGAAAATATCAATCCCAATAACGCCCACTTGAATACGTCATGATATGTGATATTCATACTAAAATTTTATTTCTATTTTAGTCTCCATTACTTCGTCGTCTTGTTTCGACCTACATTTTTATTTTTGTATATAATCAATTGTTTTATTATTCACATAATTTGTAGGTACTTACCTAAATGTTCTCTTGTGTAAATTAAGACTTTAACTTCTATAAAAATAATTTAAAAGTTTGTAAGGATGAATGAATTCGTGAATGGTCGGATGTTTAGAAATGAATAGTTATATAACTACTATTTTTTAAAGAATTTTGTGCCCATTGAGAGAGGACAATGCGTCAATGAAATGGGTTTATGATGACAAATCCACTCGACTGTAAAAATCTGTTCACTCTGCAAAATGCTTGCCAAAACGAAGCTTCACAATGACTGACACAGCAAACGTAAGGCCAAATTTCGTTTATATTTCGCGGTGCAATTCCCTTTTGGCAGCCCGCACTACAAACTCCAATGAAATTTAATTGGCCTCTATGTGTGACCGTATATCGCAGATCTACGTAAACTCAGAAATGAAACGTCGGGATCGCCAAAAATCTACGAATTATTTAAAAAATTCTCACAGATTCATTTATACAGGAATTAAGAGCCCACTGGTTTTGGCAGCGGACATTTACATTGCTTCGCTTAACTGTTTCTAAAAAAGTTCTTCAACGAAGGCATGTGACTTGAGAACTCATTCAATTCGACTGTCGCCTTCTCCATATTGCTTATTAGAAGAACATCTTTTGTTAGTAGAAGAAAGTCGAGCAATACGACCTGAAGAGTCAACTACTCAAGCGCCACTCAGTTATCTCAGAGGGATTCGCTTTCATTATGTTTTTCATTGTACCTATATTTATCAATAAATACTCTGCAAATTGACGACGACTCCTATTGAATTGTACTTTTATTAAAGTGGTGCTCTGCAAAAGTTTTATTTCTTTATTTTCTTTTATCTGTTGAAGTTGCGTACTATTTAATTCTAACCCTTAGTTGATCGCATCTTAAAAGTTACGTAAACTATCTCTTTTTTAAATTTGTATTTTATTTTCTTAAAAATTTTACGAAAGTCTGTTACGAGTGAGACTGACATTGGGAAATTGATAAATGTATGAACCAAAGATGACCTTTTTGAAAAAATATTTGAAATCACTTTTCTTTTTTAAATATTATTATGATTTATTGTAAGATG
Organism: Erynnis brizo brizo; assembly: GCA_018248615.1. Classification (NCBI taxonomy): domain Eukaryota; kingdom Metazoa; phylum Arthropoda; class Insecta; order Lepidoptera; family Hesperiidae; genus Erynnis; species Erynnis brizo. The sequence goes on from DWIY01000409.1 coordinate 11,059, forward strand.
CTGTAAAGTTTAAACCGTGTAGGCCACTATTAATAGAAAATCAAAGAAAAGAATAAAAGAAGTATTAATCTTACTATCGCCTTCCAAAATCTTCTACCTAGATATCCAAGGCTGTTCCAATGAAAAGAACAAACAATGGCGGTTTGTTCATTTCTCAGTGTCTGATACCCATAAACACCTATATACTTGTCTTGTAGATACTGTCGACTGTTTAGTCCTCCTATCCCCCAGAGCGCACAAATGATACTCGACTACTTGTTAGCTATTACATTTCAGAGACTGGTTTAAACATACAATTTAATCCTATTTATCATACAATCTTCTTGACATCGATGCAATTTCTGCCTGGTGGTCATCGACCTAACTACAACGTTGTCATACAATCTTCTTGATTAATAAGGTAAATAGATTTGTATTTTTAACATAGATTGCCTTGCTGTCTAAATTTATCACCCAGGTACCTAGGTACCTAGGTAGGTAGGCAGGTGCCTAAAACTTTGAACCTAGGACATTGACAACCTAAGAACAAGATAAGACTGGATTTGTATATATAATAACAAAGGGTTTATATTTTTGCTTGCCATATAAGCGTCTTTCAAAGACTTAATATTGCGCCCGGAAAGGTTCCTTACCGCCACCCTCTGAGCCCGCCGTGAAACAACACGTTCTTTAGGTATGTCTAGTTTCGGTCGGGGAGATGTGCTTGCCACAAATGCTATAACTGGGGCGAACTTCGTAGTCCTCATGAGTAGAATGCACCCACATAACCTACCTCTAAAAATATCGTTCAAATATTACGCAAATGGTTATTATCATAGATTAAAGCTTCACATCATACGATAGGAGTTAATTTATTCTTACTCGCAGCGTGCGGATTACTTCATCCGGATGATGAGAAAATTAATAATGCCATCGTTACCTATTAATTGCACAGCATTGTGTGTAATCGTTCTTATGTCCAACAATGGCCTCGAACATACATATAATTACCTTTAGAAATATCTTGATTATCTGACCTATTTTAATATTCAAATCTCTATTGAACTAATGTAGAATATTTATTATATAGCTACTTGTATTTTATTTTAATGCAGTAGTATAGTAACCAAAAAATATTATTAATTCCAATATTCGAAAAATCAATCGTTCAAAATTATTTTTTATTTGTAAAATTTAACTCCATCACTGAATAGCTCAGACATCTTTTTATCTCATAAAAATACGTAGGTACGCAGTAACAGAGAAGTCTTTATAACAATTCATTACTCGAAAGCAAACACCCTTTTTTCATTGTTTGCTGTACTAAAAGATGCGAATAAGTAAAACAAATAGCATTTATTCCTAATAAATAGAATTAGCTTCGAAGCAAGGCGTGAATACGAAACTTAAAATCTCAGTTCCAGTAAATATGGAAAAGCGCTGGAATGCCAATAATCGATGCATATAAATTCAGAAAGACAAAGTTGCACTTCAAATAGAAAGCCCTCAATAGAATTGCCTTTGACGGAAACACAGCTCTGTTTCTTTTGAAAGTCTGGGAAGATATAATGAGAAAATAAATATTAACATGAAGTAACTTGTCGCCCTCTATGAAATTCTGGTATTTCATTTTCAAGTTTGAGTTGTAATTGAAGAAGAAACACAATTATAAGGTCGGCTTAGAGTTTTTTTCATAGATATAAGATAGCAACGCAAAAGCTTTAACCTTTATCTATCTTTTAAGTCTCTTGAAGTCTACATTTGAACGTAGACTCGCCTGGTATAAGAGGAGGCCTATTGCCTTTCCGTAGAATTCATAGGAACTGATTGAGTACCACATCCCGTAGTCATGCTCCTATGATGTGTATTCGATAATACATAACATAATACTCCTCATTCTATAACACATAAAAATTCAGTCGAACATCGAAATAAACCGACTTTTACTTGTAATATTTGTTTCGCCCACTGGAGGTGTTAAGAAAAAATAAAAGCTTATAAGTATATCAATCGAACGAAAGCACAAGGCGTAGCTAATATGTATTGAATGAAATCGGTCTCGTTGCCAAGAAGATATTTTTCCTTTATAAAGTGAAGCTAATTTTCTTCGAATAAATATTTGTTAAAAGTAGCAGTTTTTCTACCTTGGTTATCATGTTACGTAATTAACAGATGGAAAAATAGGACTTAACTAGTGGACATTTCAAAAACAATTAAAAAAATTAATAGCTCCTAAAAATATGGGGAAGGTGTCGCTCATGGTTGCATTCCGAGAAACATCTAGAATTAAATCAATTTGAAAACTAAATCTCGACTACCTAAATATCGGTCTTAAAATAATTTAACAAGAAAATATTCTATTCCGAAAATGTGATACAATAGTGATGTTAAGAGGATAGCCGTGGGAAGTAACTACTTAGTAATCTGTGGCCGTGGTCAATTGCTCGATATACCACCCATCAATGATATTATATGTTACTATCGTAACTATAGTTGAGCCAATATAATAGGTCACATTTGACACATTTTCGAAATTGTACAACGTAACCTTGTAACAGAGGGCACCAATATTATTTATTTTTTAAAAGTTAGAACTGTTCAAATGCT
>DWIY01000410.1:0-13608 GCA_018248615.1 Erynnis brizo brizo
CGTCCGGAGGTTTAATGTATTTAAAGATGGAAACTTTACAGATACTCATTGTGAGCATTAAGACTTAATTAGGAAAATTTATCCACTGATTGACAGAACTTATCTTGACGTATAACTAAAAAGTTTTATATAAATAAAGGACAGGATTGACAAGATGGGATATAAAATCAAGAGGTTAGATTTCTGGCTAAGAATGTTGATTTTTCAAAATTCCAATGATATGTAGCTTTTTGTTGCTTCATAAGGTGCACAAAAGCAATTGTAAAAATTTCCAACAGATGCCTTGCAGACTACCGTTAAAGATCCGCATAGCTCTGACGTAATCCGCGTCTGCCAACCCTAGAAGGTAGTCAGTGGGGAAAATGCGTAACCCCGCGTTTGCATATGTACCGTTTCAAAGAGCCCCAGCAATCAACACGTCTCCATTCACACACAGATTATTTAAACGTTAAACGTAAAACTTTTTGGATTGCAATAAATGTATTCATTTCGGATTTTGACGCATCGGGGTTTAACTTTTTTGATCTTATAAATCTTATAATATGCACAGGATTTTGAACGATCACTGCAACGTCTGCAACCCATGAAAAAATTTCAACTAAGCTATAATAAATAAGTGTTAAACTTGCAGTGTTAAAATTTGAGCATTTATGCGTTGTTACTTTTAGGTTAAAACAATATTTTTATTTTACTACTAAAATACAAGCCCTAAAGAACTTACTGGCACGACGGATTATGAAGCACCGAAATGTACCTTCCTAGGCGAATTCTTATGGTAGGTACTATTACCGCCGCATATTGCTACACTAGTACCTTCTCACATGACGTTATCAAAAACAAAAAATTCGACAAAATGTTCTACATTTAATGCCAATATACTTACTTATAACAAATTTATTTATAATATTGATAGTGTAAACAAATAGGCAGTGCTAGTCACCAGACGACGCGGCGACGTCACTGAAACGACGGCGCATTGGCTATTTTCGGGGCTTATACCATTCCACGCATCCTAAGACCTTTATGTTGAAAGAAGAACGATTTTATGAAAAACCATTTTATAAAAACCGTGAAATTCCACCGCGGTTCTTGGTTTCTTGTTGGAGCAAAACAATAGCGGGCGAAGAAAGCAAAACAAGCCTCCTATTCTTTCCACTCTGAACCAAACGTGCAATCAGCGAAACATTAGCCCCGGCGGAATGAGAGTTATTAAACTTCTATTTTTACGGTTTAGCCACCATTTAGAAACGCATTTAAACGTTTCGTGCACAAAGTTTAAAAGAAAGGAAAAAAAAGTACTTAATTTTTTTTCTGATACATCTATTCATACTTCAAGAGAAAAACATATTAATATGCTTCCACATCGCCGCTTTACTTTATTTAATTAATATGTAGGAAATTTTAAAACAATTTTAATGATTTTGCAGTCTTGAATTTTGCATAAAATTTAAGACTGCAAATTTGAAAAATTAAGAAATAATTGAAAATTACGATTGATTAACGCTTACCTACCCTTCTATTAATATTTTATCAGCCATTCATTTGAATTTATATTGTTGGTGTAGCTAGACAAATCGATAGATTTAAAAATAACCATAACATAATCAAAGTAAACATTCACAATAATTCATAAAATGTCCAGCATAATAATGCTAGTAGGAAAGCCATACGTTTCGGTGAACGGGGACACGTTCCGGAAACATTTTAATTTCAAATGTCTGCGAGATTTTTCCTAAATGTCCCTAGAGTCTGACATTTATGGCTCTAGACACGTAGGGCACTGCAGCCAATTGCAGAGGACATCTGTGTGCATCAAGTGCGGCATGCAATCTCGTCCGACACCTCGCACTCCGTTGACACCAGGCATTGGGGCCCGGGGGCGCCGCGTCCGCAAACACGGCTGAATGGACATGCCCTTTGCGATTCGCGAGTCAACGACTCCCTCCAACCACTAACTTTGTACTGATGCCAATATACAATTTGGGTTCGGTTCCGTTTAAAACACGACTTATGATCTAAATACTAAAATGTAATAAAGGTTTTAAACACACCAAGGTTATTAAAAATGTTTTAGTCCAAAGTAAAATTAATTTACTGTCCGATCCGACATTATGGCAGTCCCATCTTTAAAACATGTACGATACTTTAGGGGACATCTGTGTGCATCAAGTGAGACTAATGAGACAACGACTCCCTGCCGAGCGTGCCCACCTCTGCCCATTTCAAATAATAAAAGTTGTTACTTATGCCAATGTACATGTGTTTAATAAAACTTGCAAGTACTATAAAGGAGTATAGCTTTATAAAAGGCTAGACTAATTTTCATTTCATACTGTACTCTTGACTACGACTGTAGACCCGAGTCCTGTTACAATCCTTGTTTACTTGCGACGATCTGTGTGACGCAGAGGAGATCTGACATGACAACCGCCTCTGGCCACCTGAAATTAAAATTTGTACTGATGCCAACGCACCAGGGTATAATAAACTTGGAAGCAGCATAAAGAGGTAGCTGTATAAAAGGCTAATTTTCATAAAGTACCCTCGTATGTTGTTTTTTAATGTACCTGGCTAAGCTGGCTACATTATTTCCAGACCTGAGTTTTGATTAACATGGTCCTTTTTTACTTGCGACGAACTGTGACTGTGCATTAGTTACCACGTCAGTGTGCTGTACGAAAAGGTTAGAGTTCAATTCCCATCAGAGATAAAGTAAGTGTTTGTGTCTTAGCCCAGTGTGTGTCTTTCGGCACCAATCTTGTGAGTCGAGTTTTCGAAGGGCTGTGTAGCAGTGCGATAATACAGTAATATGAGCGCGCGCCTCATATGAGATGCTGACTGCACATAACGACCTAAGCAGCGAATATTGTAAAAATGTAAACAATAACACGCGTCATACCAAGACTGGCCAATCATAGCTTAGTCGTAGCTCGTCGAGCTATCGAAGTTTCATAAAATAATGAGCATATATTACAATTCATCCGAAGTTAGCATTCGAATCACGGTTCCCAGGCAGTGACATCGCCTGACTGGAGATCTCCCCTTTTCCTACGAATATGTAGTTATGTACCTACTTTACAAAACGATATCTGTCAAATACAAATTTAGCATTAGGAATCGTAAAACCTTCCCAGGCCAATACCATAGGGGCGAAGCAGTAAACATAAACATAATATGTAAAATACGGTGACCACAAACATGTGATGGCAGTGCGACAAATCACGCGCCTGTTTACGACGCGACTTGTCGTCGCCCGTCGACAGTCGCTCTAACGTCGCATGCGGGCTGGAGGCTAGGGTTGCCACTCAACCACAGACTAAATTAGAAAAAACATTGCCTGCAGGTATTATTTTCCTAAGATGGGTTGCTCATCTTTAGACGCATGACTTTTGTGTAGGTACAGCGTGTTAGTAGTTTTGGTTATTTTTGTAAGGATTATAAATAAAGCTTTGTAATGTGTAATAGAGGAATTTTATGGTGCTAGAAAACATTTTATCGGGAAACCAAACATATTTCAGTCTTAATGTGATATGTACTAAATCAATACTCGAACAAAATATTGGATTTGCTTAAAAAATCTGGTAATAAATAGAGTTTAAGTGCCCAGATATTTAAGCCAACCACACTATTGCAGTGATGTGAAAAACTACGATACCAGAAAAACAAAACAAATATATGCGTACGTAGATATTTTTGTGAGTCAAACTTTTCGTGGCGCCAATAACAAATTCCAAAAAATATATTTTTTGTATGTCAAATGATAACCAAGCAACCCTACCCATGGGCTCGGTGACCGCAAATAACAATATTCACAGTATTCCGCCGTCAAGTGCGAACAGCGCACAATGTATAATAATGTATAATTGCTTCGCGACACGAACGCAGCCCAACAAAACTCACCCAACACCAGAAAACATTGTAGTTGTAGAAAACAACGCTGTTTTAATGTTTCACTTTTAAATATAATTGTGCAGGTCCTAGATGGTATTTACTCACGCTAGCGGTTAAACGCTCTAAAATCTAGGTGACCAGATTAAAAGGAATTACTGAATTAAAATTTGTAAGCTGCTTTACCTAAAGGAAGTGTAAAGCTAATACTCCAAAGCTCTCGCAATGAATCTTTGTGCGATAATCGATGAAATGAAATAAGTGCGCAGATATCCTTGCAAAAGCATAGTGAGGAAGAATTTTTGAAATCGAGCAACAAATTATATAAACTAAAGACAAATGCCTGTTATCTCCAATTTTTGGACTATTTAGAACTTGTATTGTCAAAAAGGATGCATTAAAACATTATAGTTGAGAACAATAACTTAATGAGCGCATAAATTGGCATACATTCGCATTATCATCAATCACTCCAATTATCAGCTGCGTCCTTGGAGGAGGTTAATCCTGGCGGAATCCTCGTTCAATTATGCTTTATCTAAGCCTACTTGACACCTCGCTAATCTACTGAGCAAGGACTAGTGAAATTGCTTGTTATTTAAGTACAAATCGGTGTCTCTTAATGCTCATTCAAAATAGAATATTAGGTTTGCTCGCGGCTAATCTGTCTAGACGAGCCACGACTCGCCCTGGCATTGAGATACTAGAATGAGGTCGGCAGATTGAAAATCCTTAATGCTCTGGATTAAAAAAACAGTATTTTTCTTTTTAATTGCTTACTTTATATGATGATTGATTCGACTCAAAGTCAAGCAGCTAGTACTGTTTATTTGAATAGTAATGTAATCAACTGCGCAAACGGACCACCTGATTGAATATAATCGCCACAATATAGACAATATTGTGGAAAAGCTGTTGCATTGCTGGCAAAAGAATGGCAATGTTCATTGGTTTTCTACTTATCCATCGACCGGTCATTTGTTCAAAATGGTCTTAACTTGTCAGCGTTGTGTCCATTATTCTAAAATTTGAATACGTTTATTTGCTCGAATATGGGTTAGTTTAAGATAATGTAAGAGATAATAGAGATATTTACAGCTTTTAGACAGAGATTTCTTCTAACCGCCATCATTCTGCACCATTATCTGTTTCAACTGTATCTAAACACGCTTCTAATCTACGAGTAATTAAACACTTTAATTTCATGAATCTGGCATCGAGGAAAATCGCCAAGCTAATTCCTTTGTATCCGGCATGTGTTGGTTTCAGCTGTGCTTTGATTGCGCCTGGCCGCTGCCACGTGCTCGCGATTCGTATTTTCATTTGCCGTAACTGTGGCCGCTGCTGCAAGTCATGAGATGAAAGATTCTTCTTAGAACTTCGTAGTCTACTGCTGGACGTGGGTCCTCTAATTGACGCCACTTCGCTTGGTACTGGGTCCTTTGTAACCAATGGTTTCCCGCTGTCTTCTTCAGGTTGTCAGTCCACCTACCTCGTTGGAGATTGACCTGTACTCCTTTTGCCGAGTTGTGGATCTTTCTTCCCCTCCGGTTATTGGTCCGTCCAACAAAGGCTGATAAAAGCTGGGCTCTCTCAGCCCAGCTTTTTTAGCATTTAGCCCTATAAACATGATTGCAAGAACATGTAGCTAGGTTGCAGTCAAAATTACTGTTGCAAAGTTGATCCCGCCTTGTTGGAAGTTTGGTGCAGAGAACTATGAATATTGTGCACCAAATGTTTACAAAGATCGGACGATACGACTAATCTCCTATTTGCGGCAGAAACCTGAAGATTTTCTAAAGAGGAACTCTATCACTGAAATAACGAAATTATATCTCTAATGATAAACGTAATGTTTAACAATTTCTGATATTTTAAATAAAAGTAGTCTTAAATAGGTTGCAGTTATTATCAACAGCAAACCTGAAATCCAAATTATTCTAATCATTCACAATACCGACTTCGAAGTTAACAAACATCTAGGCTCGCTACAACTCGCTCCAGCTCATACGTTACGCCAAGCGACAAGTCTATAAGCTTTTAATCAGTTGGCCGGCAGCCAGGCCATCGGGCGTCAACCTCCGCGAATACAGATGTATGCCGGAACACCGGCAGTACCGTCACGACCGTCAGTACCGCAACGTCACACCCCAATTTGTCAACTGCCGTGGAGAATATGGCCTTCAATAAACCACGCTCCGTCATTATCCAAATGAAGTGTAAAAACCGATTTACAACGACACTTTTAATGGCGAAGAAGTAGGAAGTCTAAATCTACCTTCACGGTTCATGGATTCCATAGTTTAAGTAACTTTCTATTTATTTTTATTACTGCACCGATCTGCGTAAAATGATGCGTGATCACCTTGATGTGATGACATTATCATGGTGTGATGGATCTACACTACACAGTGATAATATCCATACACGGCATTCATTATACGCAGATTGTAGAAAAATTATAAAAATAAAAGTGACGGTGTATTTCAGCAAAGTAACGTCTAATACTAGGAACTATATTGTTTCTATGTCTAGGTTTGTACTTACCACGTAGTTCCTTATCACTCTTAAAGCACAATGTTTGAAAATGTTGACATCCCTATTTTAATGAACTAACGGAGTCTTCATTTGCAAAGAAAACATAGTAGGTACTACGCTAATGTTCAAAGGAAAGAAAACATCAATACATCGCTGGTACATACTTTACACCAAATTTTAAAAGCGCGAAAAAGCCATACGCCAATACTGTGCCAATACGTTCAGAAAACAACACAAATAGGGTTGCTACGCACTCAACATTACTTTATACTTTCTATTTCTATGTTTAAAAAGATAAAAGTTTAGTCTATTTCTCCTAAGCCGGCCGTAGTGTTTACTACTTTACTTACCCTACTTTTTATTTTACTACTTTTTACGGTAGGAAAAACTTTAATAACAGTGTTTTTATTAAAAGTTCAAAACAGGCCGACCTGCTTACTATCTACTTAGCGAAATTACGACCATCCTCATATTTCATAAATCCCAATTTTAAAAAATGTAGGTACTTGAGCAGTTAAGATTAGGAATTTTTACGATCGGACTTTTCGACGGATGTTTCTATAAGTCATGTCCGGAAAATCTCAAACGTCTGGCAACCCTAATCGCTCATAAAATCAGTTTGTCAACAACCTGTATGATGTATATATACATTTTGGCTCAAGAATTCGCAAATAATTATGCTATAGAAACAAAAATACTCTGCTTGCGAAGACTTTGCCTGGTAATAACATTTTTCTGACTGTCATGATAAAAAAATATGTACTTACTCCTCCTATTCTATTTTCATCGTTACCTAGCGGCGCAGTAGTGCTGCTAGTCGTAATCATGCCAATTCGTCACATTGGTTCGGGGTTCGATTCCCAACGGAGCAGTTATTTCTAATGTTGACTTTATATTGTTTTTTTTTTCGACAGCTAATAATGTTGATAGTTAATTAATTATTAATATTTCATTACAAGTAATTAATTTTAAAAACTTTTTCTGGTCTGAGTGAGGCTAGCTGTCAAAACCATACGTGTTTATTTCCGCAATGTCTCGAGTATCATGTTTCGGCAAAAAATTTATTTAGTTCATTTAAATTCATCATGAAACTATATTTAGCAGGCCGTCAAAGAAAGCAATGAAGCATAAAGTATAATGTCGAAAATTCAATGTAACGTGACGATCACACCTTAGCCCAGCCAAGTCGACGACCGCGCCAGGCGGAAATATTCCGACTCGTATCACCTATCGCGAAACTTAGTTCCTTATGCAAAAAGTTCCGTATCTTATATCACTGTATTTATATGTCTTACTTGTTTTGCGCAATGTTCGGAAAACTTGAAAAAAATATTACAAGGTTTTTATACGAAAGGTTTTAGAATTTAGAATGAATTTAATTGGAAGTAAAAAAACATGCTTGGCTTTGATTTCCTATTTTGTGTGAGTTACAAATGTTATGTATTTTTTTTTTGTCTTTACATCGCAAAATTATTTTCGTATTCATTTTATTTGTAAATCGTTTGTAGTGTACGTGTGTACTTGACGGGTATAGTGACATCTAGATGCTAAAAATATAAACTTTGGCCACATGTGCATAATAAATACGAAGTGAGATGTGGTTCATATCACGTACTAATTTACGACAGAAAATAATGATTAGGAAACGCAAATCGCAAATAACTCACGAACGCAATAACTCAGCTAAACCGTTCACAATAACTCAATCGCAATATTCCGCGAACGTGAGTGCCGAGGCGTCGGAGTTGGTCGGCCGAAGACACGTTCCCGCCATAACTACGAACAACCCACAACTATAACTAATGAGCAATAACTATTTACTGCTTCCACTGAACCAGAACTACCTGCGAGTGGAAACTTCAAGTACAGTCACCAGTGGCTCGAGCATTAACTTACGCAGTTTCGCATAGCAATCGTATCGAGCTGCCATTACGAGTAGATGCTTTGATAGTATTCATGCTCACGGCACTCTATAGAAAGCTACGTGAAAAACAAAAACGAACCGATAAAAAAATTATTTTTCTGCTGATGGGATTTCTTTGGAAGTATAAAATTAAAAATTATTCACCAAATGAAGTAATGCTTAACTGAACAGCTTATGCATTAACTTATGACTGAATGTAAAATGAAATTTTACTCTTTGGTAGTGTAAAATATTTTCTCAAAAAAATGTTAAATAATATAAGAATTACTAAGGTAGGTATATGATCTGTTTTTTTTTTAAATTAACAGATGTGCTCACGTCACTCTATGATCTATCATTTTGCTTATACTTACGGGCTTGTTACAAGTCAAAAAGAAATACAATTTGGTTATCTACCAGACACTAGCTGTGCAAATATTTTCAGACTCATATCATCTAGCTAGGGTATTAGTCTATTACTTAAAGTTGCACTAACATTACAGTACATTTTTGGCGAAATTGAAGTTTATCGTGACATTATCTACCCGTGTAAAAAGATAAGACTTAACTTTTAATCCTGCACTCGGATACAAATATTTTCTCAAGCAATATCACAGTTAGATATCAGAGTTTTATCAAACATGGAATGCGTAGGTATATACCTACTTAGTAATTGACCATGTCAGACATAACCAAATATACAATACATTTATTTATCTACTAACTATTGATGATACTCCTACAAATCTGATTTGATTACAAATATCGTATTATTTGTTTGTACTCACCATATAACTTGTTTTGTTACACATGATATGTACAATAATGTACCTACATATTTATTAGTTTCTGTAGTAACACTTTTAACGTCGCAAAATAAAACCACAGTTAGTGGCAGATTCATTCAGATTTAAACTAACCAGTTCATTTTAATGAGTCCCAGCAAAAAATTGTTTACCTACACATTTATCCCCCTCTATTTATATCATTTGACATAATTATAATTAAATTGCCTATTCTTCCTACTATTTAATTATGTAGCTATTCAAAATTTAATAAAAATTAATTAAGTATTATTAAATTACATCATAATAGTTATCTTGTATAAATTATATTTTTTGAGAATGTACAAATACAAAACAAAAAATACATTTTAATTGATATAAAAATCTCGTTAAGGTATGTTTTTATCATAGGTACCGAAAAACAAACGTTTTCTAAAACACTGTTCATTATAACTCAGTGTCATATTAAAAAAGCAATGTAACTTATCTTCCAGCGTCTCAGAAGATAATAAAACAAGATACACTCGTAAAATTCGTCGTGGTTCGAAGAAAGTAACGCGACACGTTGAGAAGGGGATATTTTTCGGTATTTTTATTGTAATGTGCCGGAGTCTGCCGGACAGGTGCGGTGCTAGATACCATCACCACGCCATCACTGAGCCCAACCGCGGTGAAGAAACGTCACACCTTCACTCCTCAGACATATTATATGAACACTAGAGGGTTATATTAAAATGTGTTTATGATTAATAATAATTAAAACAATATTACCCATATGAGTATTGAGTACCATGTGATAACGCTTAACGGATTTTCAGACCCCTGTGGTCGTTATATTATGACTGTTTTAAGTCTGTATCATATTAAATTTGAGGAAAAATTTGTCCTTCGTAACCTGTCCTGAATTAGCACTTTCTTATATCTCAAATTAACAAAATTGAGACGATAATTTTAGTCGTCTAAAGAAGGTTCTGTAGCATCACAACCATATTCAACAATTTAAAGTAAATTCTTTAATTTTTTCAAACAATATCTAAAAACCTTCCACGAAATCTTTCTCAAAATCCAAAACGTGTTCTCCCTTCACGAAGCCACCATACCCACGTTATAAGCACCCGAATACGGTGTTGAATACAAACGGTCGTCTTATAACGTGGTGTTGAGATATGTTCAGTCACATGTGGCGATGTCGCGTGTCGTTAAAAGCACATTAACGCCGGCGTTACAGTCCTCATTGGGCACACACAGGATGTGCAGGCTGAATGTTTCAAATCTCATATTTGGCGCAATTTAAAAACAATAATTAGACACCATGTGGAATTTAGATCGGCGACGCAAATAGCAGTAGCATGTGCTACCTAATGTTCCCGCCCATATTTGATGCCATTTTAAAGTAATAATCGACACCAGTACGGATTTGATAGCAGCTTCGTAAATAGCATTAAACATCACATATATGTAATTAAAAATCTTGTGAAAAATAAGAAATTTTTGTTTTGTCCGTCTGTAGACGCGTCATTCAGCTCGAGATTTCTTCACTCTTCTAAATACTTGCCTTTCCCAAATGCTATCTGCAATAATCGAGACCAAGGGCTAAAAGTGTACATTGTCTACCACAAAAACGAATGACTTATTAGCCAAAAGCATTGAACCTTTTGACCACATTTGATTGACAATTGACCACACCGAATCAAATTAAGAAAAGTTATTTCAAGATTTTTACAAGCCTAGAAATTATATTTAAAAATAATCTAAGTAATCTAGTTGGAGTACCTAATTGTAGCTGTTCGCAGTAATGTTTCAATGTATTCATACCTCCCTTGGAAAGTTTACAAAACAGGCGATTGTTCTAAACATCCGCGAGCCGACAACTTCGTCCGACACCCAACACTACCTGCTAATGCGTTATGGCTTACGGCTATGGTCACCACAATATAAGTTTGTTCTAGAATAGTCCTGAAAGTTTTCCCTATCTATTAAGCATGAATTATTATTATCAAATGATTTGTTCGGGTACAAATTGAAAATGTGTAGTTGCTTCCGCTAGTGTTCTGGACTTCTGGCAGAGAACTTTATAGAAATGTTACAACTGTGCAACTGAACAACTAACAATTAAAGTACCCCTAAATTGATGTATTTTTTTATCGCCCACAGCCCATGACGTTTTTAAGAAAGAGGAGTTGTTCTACGTGTACATTCAAAACATTATTTGCGATGCTATTTCATGCAAATTGCTTTCGGATATCCGAGAAAGTGTAAATATCTGGCAACACGAACACCAGTCGGGAGCTAATCACCGCGCTATAGTTAGCGCGCCTGAAATAAATAACACATTTAACTTAAACTAAACTAATTCCATCCTTCGTTCGACGAACCTCCGCCCGCCCTGCACTGAACAGTACATGACCATTATTGCCGCCGGGGAACCATTTTAGGGTTGTCATAAACAATTGTGGAAAGGTATGAATAAAAATGCTTGCAATAATAGAAAATGAATCGATATTGATTATTTGCTAAGACAGTATATCCATTCTACCTGATAAGTAGTTACTTATCTAGGGTTGAAACGAAGAACAAGAAGAAACGTAAAGCCTAATTACGAGTATGTAACTACATACTCTTCTTCTTCTTCTTAGTCCTCTGCGGGACATGGGCCATCGCTAATAGACATAGACACTACTTCGCTCGGTCATTAACCGAACGAATAGTTGAACGAATAGTTAGCCGCTATCTTCTCAAGTTATTATGGCTTTGTCTTAACATTTACTGTCGAAATAATACATAGGTACCTATATATTATTTATTGATTGAAAATTTTTACTTTCCTTTCATTTCCCTGTACAGCACTCGACGGCGTGTCACAGATCCATTAAAAAGCCATTAGCTATTCAATCCCCGAGTGTCGCGTGGGGCATTCCCGACACTTCCACCATATCCCATCGATATCGGCTTATCACGTATTCACAGCTATCTACAACCCGACACCATTTTATTCCGATTTCACCTTAATAACAAAACGATAAGCTTCATAATAGCTCGGATCCCGGATTGTCTCGCAAACGGTAGTCAATAAGAACTACTTTAACTGATTTTAAAGTGCTGTTTTACGCCCTACGTGGCGTCTCGCTGGAAACCAGAATGAATAAACACGATGCTTTAAGCCTTTATTGAAACCTAACACAAAGTTCAAGTGCTTTATAAAACTCGTTTCGTTTGTTTATACGCTAGGATTATTCCAACTATTGCCTCGTTTAGAGATACAAGTATGGCGTAAATTGAGACTGTCATTCAAATTAAAACTAACAAGCCTTGTTTACTTCCCTTCAACATTAATAGCAATAAATGTTAAATTATTTAAAAATGCAACAAAGTTCGCCATCAAAAGTAATCGGTCGTCGGAGTTTAATTATAATCGCGCGGTTTTTCCCAACCGCTCGGTACAAGATCATAGTATCATACCAAAACATCTCTTACTCGTAGCATTACCCGCGGTAATTCTAGTTCTCGCTTGAAAACTTTTGAACTGCTTGTGAATTTTGCGAAATTTACTGTCATGTCACATCATCATGCGTATCGCCTAGTTACTACGAAATACTTTTATAAATAAGAAAAAATATTATAAATCTATATCTCTTATCCTAATCCAATGCTTTATTTGTCTCCAGATGCGGCGAGCGTAGTTGTGGTAGTGGTGCGGTGCAAGATGTGGGCGGCGCTGGTGTGGGCGGTGGTGCTGGCGGTGGTGGCGGTGGGCGCGCCGGCCGCCGCGCTGCAGCCGCGCTGCGAGGAGATCACCATCCCCATGTGCCGCGGCATCGGCTACAACCTCACCTCCTTCCCCAACGCGCTCGACCACGACACGCAGGAGGAGGCCGGCTTGGAGGTCAGTTAACGGCACAACCGTTTATTACTCAGATGGATGAGACTCTGATCCTATTAAAAGTTTTATAAAATGTTCTTCCCTATTTTTATCGTATAAAATTAAAAAAAGGTAGGATCACTAATTTCATATCAAAGGAACCATCAATTAAATCGCAACCCGTTTATAATTCCAGGTTCATCAATATTGGCCCCTCGTAGAAATCAAGTGCTCGCCCGACCTGAAGTTCTTCCTGTGCTCCGTGTACACGCCGATCTGCATCGAGGACTACGCCAAGCCGCTGCCGGCGTGCCGCAGCGTGTGCGAGCGCGCGCGGGCCGGCTGCGCGCCGCTCATGCAGAAGTACGGCTTCCAGTGGCCCGAGCGCATGGCCTGCGAGCGCCTGCCGCGCCAGGGCGACCCCGACCACCTCTGCATGGAGGAGAACGACCGCGCGCAGGAGCCGGAGCCGCCGCGCCCGCCGCCGCGCCGCCCCTACAAGAACAACTGCAAGGATCCAAAAAACTGCGCAAGCGGCCCGGCTGCGGGGGGCGCGACGGGGGTGGGGGTCGCGACGGCCGGCGGCAGCGCGGCGGGCGGCGAGGAGAGCGCGTGCGCGTGCCGGCCGCCGCTGG